>JASAMX010020078.1:0-81623 GCA_030248175.1 Microlaimidae sp. YZB2_3 | reverse complement strand
CTTAGACTTAGGTTTAGGCTTAGGCGTTGACTGTCCTTAATCGTTGACTGCCCATAAAATAAAACCCTATGAAATTGAATTTCTTTAATTGACGAGGTATATATACCTGAATAGGAGCATATATAAAAAATACTAAAGGCGTTTATTACTACAAACAAAATTTAAGTTCAATTTTTTATGTGTAAAGACAGCAGTTAGTTTCTTGTCCTTGCTTAAAGCTTAGGAATAAACTTTGAATTAAAATAAAAAACTGTAAACCACTGCACAGTTTAACCGTGTGCCTTTAAAAATAGATATTTTACAAAAAGTCTTTTTTAAAAACAATGGTCAAAGTCGCTAAAAATCCCAATTTTGTATGAAAGATTTCTTACCTCTCCTTTAATATTTCAAGAACGGCTATTTAGCGTAAGCTTTCATGGTGATATTCATAGACGAGATCATCAATAACATTATATTTTATGCAAAATTTCAATTGCTGCACTATAGTTAAAATTCGGTAAAAATCGTAATTTTGTATGTGCGATGAACTCTCCCTTTAATATCTCGAGAACAGCTGTCAAGTGCCAATTAGCATGGTGGTATTCAGATGCGGAACCATTAATAACATATATTTTCATGCAAAATTTTAATTGTTGCATTAAATAAAATTTTAAAATTGATTTTTAAATGTTTATATAAGTACGGTAGTTTTTTTCATACAGGGATGATCATGGCTTTACAATAAACTTTTAATTTAAATAAAAAAACTGCGGGCAAGTCCAAAATTTAAATGTCTGCCCTAAAAAATCTATATTTTAAAAAAAAAACCTTCTAAAACTATGGTCAAAAATCGGTAAAAATCGAAATTTTGTATGGGGATTTTAAACTCCCCTTTTAAAACTTCGAGAACGGCAATCAAACGCCAATCATCATGGTCATATTCAAATGCGGGACCATTAATAACATATATTTTTGTGCAAATTCGCAGTAAACATTGTGATGGTGAAATAGTGCACTTTTACCCATTGAATATACAGCGATTTTTTAATACAAGCAGCCGGTTTCAGCCATATGGCTGACAAATCATTATATCTGTAATTCTCAGATTCATTTGCTAATTTATTAATTGCTACAGCAACAAAGGTTAAAACGTTTATTTTCATCATAAAAGCTTTCGACCCGTTCTTGGATCATTCTCAGTTAAAACATCTGAAATGCAAAAACATTTTTGTTAAAAAAGTAGTAAAGTTACAATAATTAGTAAGTAAAAAGCAATTAAATCACAGGAAATGAAAATTAATAGGTATAAATAAAGTAAAGGATAGATAAAACGCTCAATTATAAAACAAAAAACGAGAAAAAAGATTTTGATACTATTAACATAATCATTACTAAAAGGTTGTAAAAAAAAATTTTATATGAACTAAATTTTATGGCTACTCTACGCACAAGATGCACAAACGCACAAATTGTTTGAGACTCAAAGAAAGTTTTTGTATTCCTAGGGATCAGCGGATAATTACTTTTATCCCGTGATGGGATCTTGTAACGACCTGTAATAGGTCACTGAAGAAAACTAGTGTTAGGAGACTGTAGTTGTTAAATAATCCTGCATATTTACATTTGCAATGAACAAAAAGAGGAATTTTTCTTGACAGGTATTTATTCACTTGCGATGACATGGCAACAAGAGTGACACAGTCATAAAGGCCGAATTTTTAACACGAAAGAATTAAGGTAACAATTTTGTTTTTTATTTGTTTATCTTTTATGCTTTTGGGTTTTTATTTTAGACTTAATTAATTGCGCTTAAACATCAGTTAGACTCGTCACAATAGGTTAGGTAACTCCGCCATTTAATCATTTCAAGCTGATTAAATGCCAGTCTCAAGCCTGGATGGGAAGCTATTTGATACCTACTTTGTTTCTTTTAGCTCCCCTTAAAGGAGGAGGGGATAAGCTATTTGTGGTTTTGTTTTTTTATTTATAAAATCAGCTTTTAGTTCTTACAAAATATTTTAATTTATTACTGTTATATGTTTCAGCTTTCATAATTTTTGCTCCCCCTACCCCCCCTTTTAAAAATTTTTTGGGCGTTTTTGTATTACTTCTCCCATTTTGTTTTCTATTAAATATTACTAGCGCTGAGTTATTTTGTTTTTAATTTAGGTCTTTGAAATGAAATGAAATGAAATGAAATGAAAAATAGTTTATTTGTCAAAATATGTTTTAACAAAATTTTAGAAACTAATATGCATTACATACAACACATAAAAATATCATAAGTATATTTTAAAAAATGTTAACAAAAAGGCAAGTAAAGGTTTACAACGTTTAGTTACTCCCTGAGATGGGCAAAAAAAAATATTTAGAAACTTTAAATTTATATACTAACATAAAACTATCAAAATTGCACATATTCAATTGAGTTTTAAAGCTAGCTAACGATCTACTAGAGACTACAGTGTTGTCAAGCGCGTTCCATACATTTATAATGCATTGGGAAAAAAGTACTTTCTACAATTAAGGTGAAATTTTTTAGAAAATTGTAATTTAAAAGTATGTCCATGAAAATTATAAATTTTAGTATCATATATAAAAAATCTTTAAATTTAAGATCAACAATGCCATTCATAATCTTATACACCATACATAAGTCAAACTTAATACATCTTAATTCAAGTGATTTCAAAAACAAAATCTTTAATCTATCTGTATAATCTGTATAATCAATCTTGCATCTCCAGCAAATATTCCAAGTAAAATATTTTTGAACATCCTCCAAACGTATAATGTCGCCAATTAGATACGGATTAAAAACGGCAGTATTTGACTCAAGCATGGGATGAATGTAAACTTTGTGCGTACAAGTTAGAAAGAAAGGATTATTGCTTTTAAAGCAACGTAAAATTTGAGAAGCTCTGAAAATAGCTTTGCTGGCTATTTGGGAACAATGTCCAGAAAATTTTAAATCATTTGTTATGCAAATACCAAGATCCTTGATTGATGTTACAGGAAAAATTTTGTTATGTTCAAAATAATATGATTGTTCTAAAACTGCAAAATTTCCTATGGACATAACATTGCATTTATGGTACAAAATATTAAGCTGCCATAATTTTGTCCAGCTTAGAAAATTGTTTAAACTTATTTGCAGATCTAAGGTATTTTAAAGCGATTAGCAAAAGTTATAGCAGAACCCCTTTCTAAAATATTTCAAAAATCTTTTGATTCAGGTGAACTTCCAAGTGATTGGAAAATTGCACTTACTACACCAGTGTACAAAAAATGTGCAAAATGTCAAAAAGAAAACTATCGTCCAATCTCTCTTACATGTTTTTCTTGTAAAATAATGGAACAGATTGTAAAAGCTGAGCTTTCTATCTTTTTTGTAAATATATTATCTCACCTTCAGCATGGTTTTAAAGATAAAAGCTCAACAGTTACACAACTTCTTGATGTCTACAATGATTGGACTTTGGCTTTTCAAGGTAAAAAATCAGTTGATGTAGTTTACTTGGATTTTGCTAAAGCCTTTGATACTGTATCGCATCAAAAGCTTTTGTTTAAATTAAATAAATATGGTATTTCTGGTAAGCTTCTAAAATGGATAGAAGCTTTTTTAACTAATAGAGAAATGAAAATAGTAATAAAAAATACTTTTTCCCCTTCATACCCAGTTACAAGTTCAGTACCACAGGGTTCAGTTTTGGGACCGTTTCTCTTTCTTGTCTATGTAAATGATATTGTCAATTGTGTCCAAAATTCAGAAATTAGACTTTTTGCAGATGATGCAAAGGTTTATACTAGTTTTTCAGACTCAAATGATAATCAAATTAAATTACAAGATGATCTAAATAGAATTGCCCAATGGGCCCAAGATTGGCAGCTCAATCTATCTGAAAATAAGTGTGAAGTACTACATTTAAATATTTGTAAAAATGTGCACAAAACGGATTATTACTTAAATAATAAGAAGCTACCTAAAACTAATATGGTAAAAGACTTAGGTGTGTTCATCACTAGTGACTTAAAGTTTTCAACACATTGTAAAAAAAATAGCTAGTAAAGCTTTAAAAACAGTAAACTTAATTTTTAGATGTTTCAAATCTCAATCCATTAAAAACTATCTTATTGCTTATAAAAGTTTTGTTCGTCCTACTGTTGAGTATGCAAGTGTTGTTTGGAACCCATATATGACTAAAGATAAATATATTGTAGAAAAAGTCCAACGCTATTTTACCAAACGAGTTTTTAAAGTTTGTAACTTAAAAGATACTGGATATATAAACAGACTAAAAACACTTAATCTAGAAACTTTGGAGAAAAGAAGAGAAAAGATGGATATGTTTGAAACATTTAAAATCTTAAACCAACTGGTAAACTTAAATCCTGAGAAATATTTTGTTCTTAACCCAAATTCAACCAGAGGACATTCAAAAAAACTCAAAAAAGAGCACTCAAGAGTCAATTGTAGAAAATACAGTTTTTTTAATAGAGTTATAAGTAAATGGAATTATCTAAATGAAGATCAAGTTAGTTCCAAAACTCTGTACCAATTTAAAAAATCTTTGATGAATTAACTAATGGAAATTTAAATGGCTAAATAAAGAGCTTTATTTTTTTAAGGCCTTTAGTCATTTTTTTCTAGTAAATCTAAATCAGCCAGGTCTTCTCTCAATTTTGTGATTTTTGGTGTTATTGTAACTCAACTGGGTTGCAATCACATTTGTGTTTGTTTTGTCCTTCTTACTGTTTTCTTTATGTATTACTAGAAAAATAAAATCTTGAATCTTGAATCTTGAATCTTGAATTTGCATCACCACGAGACATGTAAATTTTACAATCATCGGCGTAAATTTTATGCTAACATTAGAAACTTTACAATAATCTACAACATCATGTATGTATAACAGAAATAAGATTGGACCAAGAATTGAGCCCTGAGGCACGCCTGATTTTACTGAAACAGATTCTGAAAATATATTTTCAATACAAACACATTGTGAGCAATTTGCTAAAAAGGCCTGGATCCAATTAAGTAGCTCATACCCAATACCATACCCCTTAAGTTTTGCTATTAATTTAGCGTGACAAACGGTGTCAAACGCTTTAGCTAAATCAATGTATACACAATCTATGCGTTTTCCAGAATTTACAGCTTTGGTCCATTCTTCTAACATTTTTAACAATTGGGTGCATGTGGAATTTCTCGCAAGAAAACCAAATTGTTCTGGCGTAATTAGATTACGCTTATTTAGATAAACCAATAATTCATTTACAATTACTCTTTCAGCAATTTTACAAATAATACACGTTAATGAAATGGGTTTATAGTTTTCTTTCTTAGCAGCGATTCCTTTTTTATAAATTGGAATGTTGTAAGCCAAATATAAGACAAAACTCCCGTTTTCATGCTCATTTCAAATAATAGGGACAGGGGTATAGCGACCTTGAACCCAATAGATTTTAGAAATAGTGATGGGAAATCATCTGGTGATCTAGACAGTGAAGACGGTAGTTTTGTTATTGCATTTAAATTTTTTCGTGGGAAAAATCGATTGAAAAAAATCCTACATTATTTGGAACCCTTCGTTGAAATGTGGAAATTTTTTATCATCATTTGTAAAAACGGAAGGAAAAAAATTATTTAAATTAATAGCTTTATGTAGATTGCTTATAAAATAACTGCCGTCATCGTTTAGAAGAGGTGGTATCACAGGTTTTGACTTTGTTTTGCTGTTTACATATTTGTAAAATTCAGAAATATTTCCTGTGTTTACAATAGACGTTTCCTTTTGTATAAAAAATTGTTTAACAGCATCATCATACATTTTAGAACTTTTATCATGGGAATGTTTCCGTTTCGTATTTGTTTTGCTTAGTATAAAATATTTTAGTTTGGTTTGAGCAAGTTTTTGTATGTATTTTGGATACCTATTTTTGCGTTTTCCGTACTATTTTTGGCACATATGCATTGATACAATAGTTAAGAACATCAGATATCATTTAAAAAAAAGCTTGGTATCATTTCCACAATATTTTGACATTTCTAACCAGTTAATTTGAGACATGTATGCATTTATTGCTGTGTAGTTAGCTTTTTTGAAGTCCAGATAAAGGTTTGCGTTTGTAGTGTCGTTTTTTACAAGTGGCGAGTTTAAAGTAAAGTCAACACTAGCGTGATCACACGTTGATGTAAAAGGCGCAGAAAAACTCAGAAAACGAACCAAAGAAGGATGGGAACATAAAACCAAATCAAGACAATTTTTGTCTCGTGTGGTTTCATGTACCATTTGTGTTAAGCAATTTTGCATACATGAATCAAGAAATTTTTGAGAACAGTGATTACCAAAATTCTGAGGAATTTGCCATGAAATGTGTGGCATATTGAAATCCCCGACAACAAATGAAGCTTTTTTGTTAACGCACATACAAGTTATTAAAGAACACAACTTATTAACAATATCTAAATTGTTTGTAAAAATAGGTGGAAAATAAATCGCAATTATTCTATAGCAATACTGACTGTTGAAATGTAGATCAACACATAAATGCTCAATTGTGTTAAAAGTGTCAGGAGTTTCTACAAGTACCGTTTTCATGTGTTTTTTAGCGAAAATACTGACCCCTCCACCTTTTCTATTTCTGTTATAACGGTAAATTACATAAGGTGAGTTTTGTATTAAAAGCAAATCCAAAATTTCAGGTGAAAGATGAGTTTTAGTTGTAATAATAATATTGTATTCCTCATTTTTTAAAAGAATTGAAAATTGGTTCATTTTGTTTGCGAGAGAGCGCGCATTAAAAAGCTTACATAAAATACCGTTTTGATTATTTAAAAATAATAAACTTTTACTCGCCTTTATTAGTTTGACGGAATGTCTCTGGGGGAAGCTCACTATCCTACATACAGTCCACACAAACGGATCTTTGGCGGAGCGGTTAATAATAAAAGGGTTATTTTTAGTGTCAGTTTCGGTGTTGTCCTGAGCGTTTTTAGCATCTCTGGAGCTATAAAGATTTCGAATATTGGCCAATTGATCAGGCGTATAGGAAGCGTGGAGAAAAATTCCCTTGAATTGCTTATAATTTTTTAACTTAAAGCCGTTTGAAAGAATCAAATTTCTCTCAACGGATCTGGAAAATCAAATTTTGGGCAATCGCGGGCGCGGCTGGTTTTGCTGGCAAATTCTGAGACGAAAAACTTCTACAGGTTTTGGCACCTGAACATTTGGAGGGACAACAGCCTTTAGCAAGGAATCAATGCTGTTTTCTCTGCCTTCATCCAAGCCAGCAACAACGGCAAAATTGGAGTTTTCATCCATCATTTGTTGATGATGCATTTTTTCAGCCAAGCTTTCAGAGAGCTTTTCCACCAATGGTGACTTCTTGTTATTTTTCTTCTTACGTGATACCAGCTGAAAACTGTCGTCATTCGCAGACTCTTGGTCATCTTTGGCGTTTTCATCGATTGAAGTGTCTTCAGTGAAAGATGACACCAATAAGTCAAGCTTACTCTCCATAGCAGCAAGCCTTTCCTATTCAACAGATTTCTCACAGCACTTTTTAATGCAAGGAGTGCACACCAGCGGCATTTTGATCTTCTCAATTTGCGATGGAGACAAACTGAAGCAGGCTGTATGGAAAAACTTAGTGCACAGTGTGCATTTTGGGGATTGAGACTTTTCTATAAGTTTTCCACATTCCCCGCAGTCCACAGAAACCACGATAGAAGCCATAAGAGTCTTTTCTGCAGGGAAAGACGAAGGAAAAAATCTACTCCACAAAATACTCATGCAGTAAAGTGAACAGTAACTTGCACTGTATAGATATGTACGTTTTTTCAGAAAAGAAAATATTGAGCTTCAAATAAATTTCAGAGTTTTTAAGTTAAAGTTCCAGACAACTTCTGTAACAGCAGTCAAAAAGCATATTTAATTTAAAAAAGTATTGCAAAAACTTGTTGATTTTCCAAAAATAGTGAAGTTTAACATAAGATAGGTTAATAATTTAATGAAAATATAAATTTTTTAACCAGCAGTACAGACTTTATTTTATTTTTTTAGTGTTTGTTTTAGCTTTGTCGTCCAGTAGTTCCAAGTAGTCCTTGTTTTAGGTACATCTTGTCCATAGAGTAGCCATAAAATTTAGTTCATATAAAAATTTTTTTTTACAACCTTTTAGTAATGATTATGTTAATAGTATCAAAATTTTGTTTCTTGTTTTCTGTTTTATAATTGTGCGTTTTATCTATCTTTTACTTTATTTATACCTATTAATTTTCATTTCCTGTGATTTAATTGCTTTTTACTTACTATTTTTGTAACTTTACTACTTTTCTAACAAAAATGTTTTTGTATTTCAGATTTTTTAACTGAGGATGATCCAAGAATGGGTCAAAAGCTTTTATGATGAAAATAAACGTTTTAACTTGTATTGCTGTAGCAATTAATAGATTTTTATTTCTCCCTAGCAAATCAATTGCTCTCATTTGCTAATTTTTCAAAACTCAATCTTTTTATGATATTCCTGAATTGTAAGTTTTGCAATGATATTTCATTTAACTCAATTCGTTTAGTAGTTAGCAAGGATAATCCCTTCCATTTTTTTTTGGTAAAAAAAGGTCTGTCCAGCATACAGATGTACATGTTATTTTTTTTAATTTTAATCTTCTTACAACACTCTTTGAACTCTATGCTTTCCAATGATTTCTCATTTGGGCCAATCCTTTTTGTAGTTGAGGAGGAAGGTGCATCCCAACTTTTAAAAAAATTCATTGTCCACCATAAAAATGTGCATGTTGATTTTTAAAAAAATTAATACGCTGGCTTTCCATTCACTAATATCTGTTGATAACAGATAGTAATGACAATAGCAACAATTAGCAATAAAAAAAATTTTTTAGGCCCCTCTGGTGAAAATGTGTTGTCCAGATTAAAAATTTCCATGTTATTTTTTTAGATTTAACCCCTTTATGTCATTTTCCAAATTGTAAGCTTTGCAATTATACCTCATTTAACCTAACTTATTCTGCGGGTGGGGAAGAGGGTCGGTCCCCCTTTTGGTGAAAATGCGTTTTCTAGTATAAAGATGTCCATGTTCATCTTCCAAAAAAAACAACATAATCTTCTGGCTTTTCATTTACTAATTCTCTAAACAATACGTTTAAGTTATTTCAACGACAAAAATTTTTTAACTTACAAAGTTCAGGCTGTTTAGGGCCCCTGTTTTTGTGCAAATGCATTGTGCAGCCTAAGGATGTCCATGGAATTTTTTAATTTAAACACCTTTAGGACGTTCCCTGGAGTGTAAGCTTTGCAATGATATCTCATTTAACCCAATTCTTTTTTTGGTTGGGGAAGAAGGTCGTTCTTTTTTAGTGGAAAACGTTGTTCAGCATTTAGATGTCCTTGTTTATCTTACCAAAAAAATATAACATTCTGGTTTTACTTTGACTAATTACTCTTATTAATTAGTTCGAGCTAATTAAAGACAAAAAAATTTTAATTTCTAAAGTCCATAGTTTTCCCTCTTTTGTGAAAATGTGTTGTTCATGTTAGCATGGACAACACGACAACAGATGTCCATGCAAATTTTTTCTAAAATTTCAACCTCTTTTAGACATTCCCCGGAGTGTAAGCTTTGCAACGATATCTCATTTAGCCCAATTTTTTTTTGTGGTTGAGAAGCAAGGTCATTTATTTCTTTAGTGCAAAAAAGTTGTCCAAAATAAAATGTCCATGTTCATTTTTTTCCCAAAAAAACATTATATTCTGGTTTTACATTGGCTAATTATCTTACCAATAAATTTAAGCCAATTCGAAGACAAAAAATTTTTAAGGACGGTAATGATTGAGATTTTGGGAACAAAAATTTAAATGTCACTGTAACAGTTAAACTGAAGACTTTAAAAATTTTTATTAATTCCATAAGACGTTTCGGCTTTGAACGGATGCCATCATCAGTTACTAAAATAAATTATAAATTGTAATAAGCTTAAGTATAGTATTAAATAAATAAATATCTATAAATAATAAATGAAACACGAGATATAAAACATTCCAATACAGTTACAATCAATATTTATCTAAAAAAAAGACATATTTAAGTTAAAAAAATGTTTGAAGCAAAAAAAGGATTTTTGTGGAGTAAAACTAAGTTTGTAAATAAAAAACTTTGGAAAAAACAGCTTTTAAAATGGCTAAAAGTTTTTAAAAAATTGTAAAACATAGAATATATATATAAATTGTGAAAAAACATAAAAAATATTTTTAAAAAAAAGTTTTTTAGAAAAATAAAAAAAAATTTTGCTTCAAACATCTTCCTTTTTACTTAATTATGTCTTTTTTAGATAATTATTGATTGTAACTGTATTTTAATGTTTTATATCTCGTGTTTCATATATATCTATATATAAATAAACGTAATGTGTTTGTGTCTGTCTGTCTGTGTGCTCCCGAACTCCTCCTTAACCACCCAACGGATGAAGGTGAATGAGGTATCATTCGAAAGCTTATACCCTAGGGAATGTCGTAAAGGGGTTGAAACTTTGAAACAACTTACATGGACATTTTTATACTGAGCAACGCGTTTTCACCAAAGGGACCCTATGGATTTTGGAAGTTAAAATTTTTTTTTGTTTTTGAATTGGCTTAAACTTATTGGTAAGAGTAATTAGCCATTGTATTGCAAAGCCACAATAGCATGTTTTTTGGAAAAATGAACATGGACATCTTTATGCTGGACAACGTTTTTTTTTACTAAAAGGGGGGATGACCTTTTTCCTCAACCATAAAAGGGATTGGGCTAAATGAGATATCATTGCAAAGCTTACATTGGCCGGAATGTCATAAAAGGGTTGAAATTTTGAAAAAAATTACATTGACATCTTTAGACTGGAAAACGAATTTTTCCTAAAAGAGGGACCTATCGATTTCGAAAGTTAAAAAAAATTTTGACTTCAAATTAGCTTAAACTTATTGGTAAGAGTAATTAGCCATTGGAAAGCCACAATATCATGTTTTTGAAAAAATGAACATGGACATTTTTATGCTGGACAACGTTCATTTTACTAAAAGGGGGAATGACTTTTCTCCTCAACTACAAAAAGGATTGGGCTAAATGAGATATCATTGCAAACTTTACATTCCAAAAAATGTCATAAAAGGGTTCAATTTATATATAAATAGACGTAATGTCTGTCTGTCTGTCTGTCTGTGTCTGTTCCCTAGCTCTTCCCTAACCACCCAACGGATTCAGATGAATGAAGTATAATTAGAAAGCTTAGACCCCAAGGAGTGTCGTAAAGGGGTCCGAATTTCGAAAAATTTTACATGGACATCTTTACAACTGGACAGCACATTTTCAAAGGGGGACCCTATTGATTTTGGAACTTAAATTTTTTTTTGTTTTTTATTTGGCTTAAACACATTGGTAAGAGTAATTAGCAATATAAAGCAATGTAAAGCCAAAATATCATGTTTTTTTTTTGAAAAACATAAACATGGACATCTTTATACTGGACAGCGTTTTTTCACTAGAGAAGGGAATGATTTTCCTACCCAACCACGGAAAGGATTGGGCTAAATAAGATATTATTGCAAAGCTTACAAACAGGGAAATATTATGAAGGGATTGAAATTTTAAAAAAATCGCATGGACATCTTTAGATTGGAGAACAAATTTTCACAAAAAGGAGACCCTATGCACTTTGTAAGTTGAAAAAAAATTCGTCTTTGAATTGAATCAAACTTAGTGGTTAAAGTAATTAGTCAATGGAACGCCAAAATATTTTTTGGAAAGATAAACATGGACATCTAAATACTGGACAACATTATTTTCGCTAAAACAGGGAAGGACCCTACTCTCCAACCACAGAACGGATTAGGCTAACTGAGATATCATTGCAAACATCAGTCAGGGATATTTCATAATGAGTCTCGAATATATAAAAAACAACATGAACATCTACACTAGTTGAAGGTTGTTCCAGAATGTACAGGCAGTATAAAAGCTATTTACAGCATTTGAAAATTGGAAAACATATTATAAAACCCCAAGTAGAAACAATGCAAGACTATGCACTTCGAAACTATAAAGAATATTTAGAAACATCTGAAATGAAATCAATTTTTCAACCACTTCAATCTGTTTCTGAAAGTTTAGAAACTGAAAACAATGAAGAAATACAGCAAAAATTAATCATGAAATTTGCTTTGTCGGAAGGAAAGCCTTGTACCCCATTTACAGAGGAACAGAAAAGTTTTTAATTGAAAAATTTAATCACGGCCAGGAAACGAGAGATAAATTTGACCCTACTGCAGTTAAAAAAGCAATGAAGATGGTAAAACTTCTTGATGGACAATAGAGATTTAACAGCAAGGAATATCTAAGCAGCTCCCTAATTGCTTCATTTTTCAGCAGATACTATTCAAAAATTAAGTCAAGTGCAAATCCACAACCTACTCAAAGCAGAAAAAACGTTTTGGAAGAGTTGATTAATAATGAAGAATGCATTAGTCCAGATGAATACCTAGAAGATATAATAACACAAGAAGATGAAATGTTGGGTCAAATTGAAACCAATAATGACAATTTTGTAGTAGATTAACAGACTTGTGCAGGGTCTGAAAATGTCCCCCCTGGAAAATTAGTGGCCCTTTCGCCCACAAATAAAAATATATGGCGCCATTTTTGACCTATTACGACGCCATTGCAAATTTTTTGCAGTTTTTAGCCTATTTCAATGCATTTTAAGCTATTTTAGTCCTATTTCTACTTATTTTACGCTTTTTTGGTCTTTTTACATTCTTTTTTTTCCATTTTTTTTCTTTTTTTTTTCTTTTCCCTGCTTGTCCTCCCTTCGTTTTATTACCCCCTCCCCCATTTCAAAAAAATGCTCCCTGTTCCCACCCCATTTGAAATTGCCCCCCTCAATAAAATCCCGGGGGGGGGGGGGGTGCAGTGCACAGGTTTGGATTATATTATATTAAAAACTATATTATATTTAGTTATTAATAATATAAAATGCACTACATTTTGTGTTTCTAAATCAGTAAACTGGTTGAGTTTAGAAAAAATAAAGATTTTTTAGATTTACGTTTTTTGGAAAATTGTAAAATTTTGGTTGTAAAAATTAAAAATTTGTGAAAATAAAGTTTATTTTTGGAAAGTTTATATATTTTTACTTATAAATAGTTAGTTTTAGCATTAATAACAGAATATTTGGTTTGAAATGTATAACTAAATTATCACAATTGCAGAATTTTATATATTAGTTCCTAAAATTTTAGACATTCAAATGGTTGATATACAAAAAAGGGTAATTTTATTTTGATAATTTTATTATGATTAAATGGACTGTATAACATGTAAATAATGTGAAAATATGAGTTTGGTTTCATGTTTCTAAATCGGTAAACTGGTTGAGTTTAGAAAAAATAAAGATTTTAAGAATTTACGTTTTTTTGGAAAATTGTAAAATTTTGGTTGTAAAAATTAATATTTTTTAAAAATAAAGTTTATTTTTGAAAAGTTTATTTATTTTTACTTAGAAATAGTTAATTTTAGCATTATTAACAGAATATTTGGCTTGAAATCCATGACTAAATTATCCCAATTCCGCAATGGTTTATTTTTGCTTTTAAAATTTTAGGCACTTAAATGATTAGTTCTCGAAAAAGGGTACTTTTTTTTCTTTATTTTTTTACAGTTGAAAGGACTACATAGGGGTTAAATAATAACAAAGGGGCAGCGCGGTCTGAATATTTTGAAGGGGTAACTTGGTTGATTTTCGAAACCAAAAAAAATTAAAAAATTTTTATTTTTTTGAAAAATTGCAAAATTTCATGTTTAAAAATTAAAAATTAAGCAAAATCATGTTGATTTTTGAAAAATTCAAACTATTTTACATAGGCAAGAACTAAATTCAACCACAAAACAAATTACTGTAGGTTTTTATTGTCATTCAAAAAAATCATTTTTTTTTCCAAAAAAATTTCTTAAAAAAGTTGAAGGCACCAACTTCAAGGGGGTACCACAGACACTCGGGTTTATTAAATTAAGCTAAAATTGGTCTCATTGTCATTCACAACACCTGAATTATCACATATATTAATTTGAACAAAATCTAAGACTATCGATCTGACAGCTTGGAATGAGGGTCTCCAAAATAACAAATTATTACAGAACGCCACTCTTAAAATACTAATAAAAAATTCTTACGTCCATACAATTTCTTTTTTTACGTTTTTGAGTCTTTAGTAGAATTTGAAACCATCTGGAAGATTTTCTTTATGTGTGGGATAAATGTTGCAAAAACACTAACTCCCCAGTAGAAACAAAATAAAAATAGTTTCAAACTAGAGAGTTAAAGCCAGTGCAAACATAATATTTTTTCCATAAATTTTCAGTTTTGTTGCATAAATTTTCAATTTTAACAAAAATCTCCACGAATTAGTTTTGCAGTTTTGTAAAATTTTCAATTTTAATAAAAATTTCCACGAATCTACAAAAAAACTCAACTCTCTACGAATCGGCAATGTTGTATAATATTATGTATGTATGTTTTCAAATTTTATTCAAAAACTCAACTCTCTACGAATCAACAATGTTGTATAATATTATGTATGTATGTATGTATGTATGTTTTCAAATTTTATTCGAAAACTTAAGCTTACTTGTTTTGCAGTATATATTGAATTAAGTATAATCTAAAAATGCATGGTTTTGAAACAAAATAGTAAATCAGTCACTGGTTTCTCGAATGGCAGTCGCGTAATACTGTTTTTTATTGAAACAAGTATTTATTAAATTGAAAACCAGTAAGTATGCATTGTTTTAATAGGTAACAACTATTATTCAATAAATTATTCACATTCTATAAACTATTATTCAGATTCTAATAAAAACAAAAAGGGCTCTTGAAACAAGGAGTAATAAAAAGAATTACTTTAAAAAATAAGCACAAAAGCTTTCAACCGCGCAACAAAAGTCTTTTCACAAGAATGAAGGTTTTTATGCCTTTTAAAATCAGCGGAAAATAAAAATTTATAGACTTTTTATTTAGTTAGCGCTACTACAGACAGGATTTATCTTTACAATAACAAATATCATGCAGTTTCAGAATATATTTTCGTTAGTGTTCTATCTGAGTTGGTTGGTTTATAAAAAAGTATTTCTTTGTGTATGTGGTTTCAACTGTTAGCTATCAGTTAAAATTTAAAAAAAACATATTTTGAAAATATTCGTAAATTAGTGTTGAAAAATTCATTATGAAATTAAGCAGGAAAAAATTAGCTCTATTTGGGTATACTTCCCTATTCATAAAACTTTAGAACCCGGTCCCAAACGGACTGGGTCCATTTTTTACGCAGACCGGTCTGCGTAAAAAGTAGTCCCAGTCTGTTTTCATCGTCCTACTATTAATCGTGAGTACACCACTTTTCTACTATGCACATTTAATCAAATTTGCGTAAAACTATTAAACTTGAATATTTCTTAATTATTACAACATTATACGTTGAAATTAAAATATCGGTAGCAAAATTTTCTAAGTTTTACTTCATTAAATTTTAATATTTGAAAATAATGTAAACCATTCTCTGACAAATTGAAACAGCTGATTTGGACGTGTGCATTGCAATTGCAATAACGGACTGGGACCGCTTTCTACGCAGACCGATTTGCGTAAAAAGTGGACCCAGTAGGACTTGGACCGAGTCCCAAAGTTCAATGAATAGCACGGGTAGTGATGTTTCCTGGAGCTATGAGCTTCGGATTTAATTTCGCTTTTTAAAGCTTCGGTGCTCCCAAGTTCTTACCAATTTTAGTGCTCCGCCCTATTTTTGTTCTTATTTCAATAATAGTCTCTAAACCATGTTCTTTTTAGTAAAATAACGGTTTAGATACGTACATATCACAATAAATCTGCTAAATCAACAAAATTAAGATTTTGTTTAGTAAATCTGACAGAATTTGCTGTTTTTTGACTACAAACATCTTTTTTTTTATCAAACCCTTAGATTTTTACTGAAAAAATACTTCCAAGATTTTCTATATTTTTGAAAATGCGCCAATTTTTCGCCATTTTGCTTAACGACGATCTTTTATGCCGTTCTATTTTTAGAAATTCAATTTATTGTGTACAGCTTGAATTATTATATTATGTTTTGGATTAATTACTATACTATAGACCCATTTCTTTTAACTGAAATCCATTTACAAAAATCCAAAAATTAATAAATTACTATGCTAATCTTAGTCATGACTCATGAGTCTCAAAGTTTCTCTGCAATTAACTCCTGCTTTTATACTTCAAAATACTTTGCAATTCCTTCATAAAATTCAATTCACTCCAAAACAGTCATAATACTTGTATTATCGGATTATTTATTTAAGCCATTAAATTTGAGAACTCATCTCAGTGCTAATAAAATTTACAAACACAGAAGTATCAAAACCTGGCCGATTATCTTACAAAGTGGTAGATTTAGTGGATTAACTTAAAATTTTATAATGAATTTTATTAATTCAGTTTGTTGTCTGCGGCTATTTGTGGCTTGAGAGAATCTCATGTCTTTTTTTAAATTGTGTAGGAAACAAAATTATGTAAACAAACCGTTTTTAATTAGTCTTATGTGCAATTTCAGCTTTAGCTTCTTGTTTGGAAATTTCCAATAAAAGTTCTGAATCCATCTGGCTTATTGGACATCCATATCCCTTGTCATCTATCGCGTAGCTTGTACTTGTGCCATAAAAGTAAACGTGTTTCAGCAAATACTCCATGGCATACATCATTTGCGGTCTCATATAATGAAATGCGATGGCATGATCGCTGCAACACTCCACATCCTAAAAAAGCCAATGAGCCACTTTAATGTTAGGGCATTTTTATTTTACATGTGTTTTTTTTTCACATTTTAGGTGCTTTAATGCTTTAATGCTTCAATCATGAAACATTGCGAAACGTAAAGTGTGTGATGACCTTATTTTTTATTACAAATGAACTGAAACTAATGTAAACTCCAATTTTCAAGTTAATAAACTAACACAATAAACAATAGACGCAATGTTGTGAAAAAGAAGCCAATATAGCTTGAATTTGTTATTCATACTAATTATTTTCGATTTGCTAGTAAATTTTTACGCTGATTTTTTTGACTATATTTTTTTAGCGTGATCTGTACTCAAACTGAAAAAACAAAATTTAAAAAATGAGTTCAAAGAAATTTTAAAGCTTGAAAAGAAACTAAATATGAACCTGTGTTATGTTATAATAAATCATGTTGTGAAACCACTGTGGATGTCTGTGGTGTGGAAAAAGAAAGTCTCCGGGTCGAAAAGGTAAAAATGTAGATCTACCAGTTTTGTCTCTAGAATTTCCAGGCACAAAATTGACCTGCGCTAAACATTTTCCGGTTTCAACATCCTAAAATTAAAAATTTATGATTTATTTTAAAGATGTTTTCCATATGTAATATCAAGAATTATATTTTGTATTCTTGCTAATATCAATTTAGTACTCCATTTAGTTTGCAGCTCAGCAAAATTGAAATCTTTTAATGATGAATTTTTATAATTGTTACATTCTGGTAAGAGAAGATCTAACACAGACACTAACTGATTAAATACCATTCTGAATGGTTCTGAAAAAATAGTGTGAATAGTTTGGATTCAACAAAAAAATTTGAGTGACCTACCTGGCTGGAACTACATAAAAGATCACATTAAGGGTAAAATTTGATTCAAAAACATACAGTATATGAATATTTAAAAAAGACTTTATGACCAATCAATCCATGTAACTAAAAAGTAAATATCAAATTAGAGTCTTTAGAGCTGTAAGCTAGCCGCCAAAAATTTTGGAAACATGGAGACGTGAAAATGAAAACTTGAAACCGAAGTACAAAAATTAATTTGGGGCTAAATTGCAGTTAAGGCTTAGGTATAGGTTTTAGCAATTTCAAGCTTTCGGTACAAACTTTTACTTCCAGCTCGAAAGCTCCCCTTCTTAGGCTCCAAGTTCCGGTTCTAAGTTCTCTCGGCACTGACGACCTAAATTAGCAAGACTGAAAAATTATAGCATATGTATAGTACTTATGGAAGCGATATTGAACCTATGATCAAAACGGTTTTTGGTCTTAAAAATATAAACCGAATAAACTTGGAAAAAAATACCTCACTTCCAAAGTCGCTAGTCTTGCAGTTTTTTCTTATTCCATCCACCACCAATCGTTTCAAAGCTTCTTTGGACATCGCGTACCCGGAGCCGCCGCTCATATAACCTTGCTCCGTGTATTTGTGATATTTACAGCCGAAATACACGGGGTCGTCAGCCCTGTAGCTGAGGAGCATGTAACGCAGATTGCCGATCATGGCATAGGTGTCATCGTCAGCCTAAATAACTTTCATGCTACCATCACAATCGTTTAGCCAAGTTAATTTGATGTATTTGGCGCGGACATCGTGTCTGCTCGGCATCGTGCTGATCCAACAAAAAATTTTAAGCTTTCGTTTCAAAAGATTGGCAAGCGTTCCATTCGCTAAAATTAAAAATTAGGATTAAAATCTGTTAAACGATCAAAAAATTCGTAATGATTTTTTTAGTATGGTAAAATTACGTAAAGCTGGGGTGGGTTGTTAAAAAATCGACTTAAATTAAAGGGCTCCTTAAAACTGTTGAAAACCAAAAAGTGTTGTAAATAAAAATAATAATAGTAACACGCAAAACAATAGTGAAGTACAAGAAGTTTCCGAAGGAAAAAATAGTTAAAACATTTAATAAAATATATATTAGGTGGATAGAGCTGTTTTTTGAATTTTTTCGGATTTTTATTCTTTATTTTTATTATGTTTATGATATAAATTGATTATTTCAAAGTGCTTAGCGAAAAAAACCAAAAGATAAGATACCTATTGCGTATTGACTTAAAATTTTTACTTATCTTCTAATTTAGGATCTCCGCGGGTTACTGAAAATATGTGCCGGCCCATAGCTTTACCCTCGATTTTGAATAACTTAATCTCAACGGATCTTTACGGAAAACAGCTCAAAATGACCGCCAAATGAATCCGGACAAAAATATCGTTTCAAATTTTAAAAATTTTTTCGGGATTTATTTTTTATTTTAGTTCTTTTAAGGCCTTTTTGGCCGAAAATTTATAAGATAGAAAATTGCGCAAAATTTTTAAACTTTTGGATCCAAAACACATTTTGAGCTTCCTAGTATATAATTTGGGTTATGTTGCATTAACTTAAAAGAAAATTTTGTCCATTATCAGGTCCAAATGGGCTGTAATAATACCGCCTTTTTGCCACTTTGTTTTTACTCGTAATTTCGAAAAAATAGGACATAGCTTATTATGGTTGAATTATATCTGGCTGACGCTAAAAATTAGAATGCAGACATGAAGGGATCAATTAAAATTGTGGGGTAATGACTTTTTTTTTAAACAAATAGGCACCTTGCACTGGAACTCGGTTTATACATGAAGTATGCAATATACATAAGCGTCACATAATGGCTAATTACCTATCCCCTACTTATCTTTTGTAGTATGCAGATCAACCGATCGAAATTTCGCGCCCTTTCGGTCCGTTGATTTGCATACTACAAAAGATAAGTAGGAGATACGGTAATTATCCATTATGGTGACTCGCTATGTTTACTGCATACTTCATGTATAAACCGACTTCCAGTGCAAGGTGCCTATAAGAACGCAGAATTTTTTTTAATTCCACCTTTTCACAAGATATACAAAAATTTACCAACTTTAGTGCTTAAAAAATTTGCATTTAGGTTCTAAATTAAGTAATTTGATAAATAATTATTAAAATACAGTTTTTAATCTTTGTTATTAATCCGCTTTAGTGAAAAATTTTGAATGTTTTTGTTGTTAAATAGTCAATTCAATACTGCAAATATCGCGGTCAGCTAGATTTTATTTGCCTATAATGTATTGTGAGCCTCATACTTATCCGAAACTAATAAATTATATATCACCTGATAGAAGAGTAAATTTCCTATTTTATAAGCTCAAATTTTTTATAAAAGTATTTTTTTTAACATTTTTTATGACACTTTGAAAATTGTAGAATTTTTGTAGCGGCTTTTGATTTTATACATTTATTATTTAGCAAATATTACTGTAGACTTTGCTTCAAGACTCATTTTTCCAAATAAATTGAAAAATTGGGGCTTGGAGCTGGGCTTGAACCATCGACCCTTCTCTCACCGTGGGAACGCTCTGCCACTGAGCTACCCGAACCACAGGAATATTTGGCTAAATCGCTCTTTTAAAGGAGCACTGTCACAAATAAAAAAAGTTTTTTAATACTGGACGGATCCGGATGAAATTTGGAAATGTTGTAGCATAGGTGCTAAGAAAGCTAAATACCAAATTTGAAGCAAATCGATTCAATATTAAAAAAGTTATTAGCACCGGGCGTTATAGAATGAGTTTATGAATTGCACCCACACAGTTAAAAGTTTTTAAAAGAGAAAAGTTGCTTTTGTTTTTTTTTACATTTACAAAAAAAATTATTAAATCTTGCAACTAGGATATTTTAATTTTAACGTAGAATTATTATCATAAAAAATATTTTGATTTTTTTCTTAGTTTACGCAATTTTGATTAAATGTGCACAGTAAAAAATCGGTACACTCGATCCGTGCTATGGATTAATTAATTATATCGATCCGTGCGGGAAATCTAGTCAGCACGGATCGAGTGATTTTAAGATAAAACACAGATTAATCAATAATAATACCTAAAATATTATTTCTTTGCAATATTTTAAATCTTAATATATAAATATGCTTAATTTTTCTTTCCAAGTTAAAATTTTCAACGCTAAAAAACAAGTTTGGTTCATTCTATCGATCTGTGCTGGAAATCTAGCCAGCACGGATCGGGTGATTTTAAGTTATAACACAGATTAATAAATAATAATACTTAAAATATTATTTTTTTGCAATATTTTAAATCGTAATGTATAAATATGCTTGATTTTTCTTTCCAAGTTAAAAGTTTTTAAAAGAGAAAAGTTGCTTTTGTTTTTCTTTTACATTTACAAAAAAAATTTATTAAATCTTGCAACTAAGATATTTTAATTTTAACGTAGAATTATTATCATAAAAAATATTTTGATTTTTTTCATAGTTTACGCAATTTTCATTAAATGTGCACAGTAAAAAATCGGTACACTCGATCCGTGCTATGGATTAATTAATTATATCGATCCGTGCGGGAAATCTAGTCAGCACGGATCGAGTGATTTTAAGATAAAACACAGATTAATCAATAATAATACCTAAAATATTATTTCTTTGCAATATTTTAAATCTTAATATATAAATATGCTTAATTTTTCTTTCCAAGTTAAAGTTTTCAACGCTAAAAAACGAGTTTGGTTCATTCTATCGATCTGTGCTGGAAATCTAGCCAGCACGGATCGGGTGATTTTAAGTTATAACACAGATTAATAAATAATAATTCTTAAAATATTATTTTTTGCAAGTGAGTATACGTAACTGAACGAACACGTACATAACATTTTTTAGATACAGAAAATGTTTAAAAATATTTTCCCAAGGTCCCTTTTAAAACTAGCCTATCTCAATAGTATGCCATCTGTTGGCGTGATGGTTATAAGAATAGAAATATAGGCTGTTCACTGTTTACGTTATAATATTGTGGGTGATATAATCAATACTTTTTTATGAAAAAATGTGTGTTATGGCAAAAACATCCTTTTTCCCAACAATAAAACATTTTAGAAAGGGTAATTATATTTGTAAAAAGTCTCTCTATCAAGTGAATTTAATATTTATTGCATTTAGTATTTTTGGGCCTTGAATCTGCAAAAAACGTGAAAATATGTTGAGAAGGTTACATTGAGAAAATATACCTACTGAGAAGGTTAAATTATCTGTATCTCACTATAATTATCTTTTCAGTTTTCAAACTATGTGCAGTTTTCAAAAAATCTGTCAGCAAATCGATTACTTTTGAGCGCTCAGTATCGTGTTAGATATTTGCAACATTTTCTTACACAAATTATGTCAACGATAATCGGTTTGCGTACAATTTGAATGATTTATACCAGTCTCCTAACCGATTTCTTAACTGATAATCTAACTCTTTAAAATAAATTTGGTTGTGTAAGTCATTTGCGTTAGATTAAGAATATTATGTGTAAGACGCAAGGAATAACAAATTTACAGATAAATAATACAGATAACAAATTTAAATTCAATAAACGAATGATATTTTACAACAAAAACAATAATTTTACATATTAATATATCAAATGATCTTTTATTCCCTGTCTGGAGGAGAGGAGGCCCTTCTGCAGGGGGCGGCGGCGGGCGGAAACTCATCTAAAACATTGAACATAAAAAAATCATATGTTAGTAACTTGAAATAGCTAATCATAAATGTTGTGTGATTAACATGGGGTCCACAAACCCAAAAGCTCCACTTTATATTCAAGACACTGTCTTAGAAGCAAAAAGCACAGCCCGAGACTTAGGTGTTCTCATTTCCCAAGATTTTAAGTTTTCTACGCACTGTAGTGAAATTGCTAAACGTGCTTACCAAATTATTAACATGCTTTTCAGGTGCTTTAAAACAGCAAACATTAATGCGCTTTTAAGATCATATGTTGCATATGTTCGCCCTATTTTAGAGTATTGTAGCCCTGTGTGGTCTCCATATTTACTGAAGGACATTGACTGTCTGGAGCGTGTCCAACGGTATTTCGCCTTTTTACAAGGTGTAATCTACCCTCTCAGAGTTATCTTGATAGAATAATTATGCTAAATATTGAATCGTTGGAGGAAAGGCGTATCAGACTGGACCTAAATATGTGTTTTACCATTGTTAAAAAACTAAATGATATTCCTTTTGAAACACTTTTTGATTATGCTACATATCGTTCTAGACATGATCATCATCTGAAGATTTTCAAACCTTGTGCTTCAAAAGAGGCACTTCTCAATTCGTTTAGTCACCGCGTAACTACTCACTGGAACGAATTGCCAAAAGATATGGTCGCTGTAAATTCATTAAATTCCTTCAAAACCAAAATTTTAGATGTTAACTTTCGAAAGTACACTAAATTTAATAGGCACATGAATTAGTAGTCTTTTGACTCTGTGTGTTTTCTCCCCTTTATTTCTCTTTAGTCTTGTACGTCTTTGCACCAAACATTCACTAGTGTTTGTTGCATATAGTACTTCGTACTGCCTATGTAGTACTATTTGATAAATAAAGTGTTTTTGACTTTGACTTGACGCTTTATCAAGTGCATTATGATAAAAATGCTTTAGTGTTGTCGGGCTTTATGCAAATAAATTATTTTATTTATTTATTTTATTTTTAAAGGTCTTAAACAAATAACCGCAAAAAAAGAGATCGTCCGCTATATAAATTATTTAAAATAAAAGCTTTGTAGAAATAACAATCCAATTCTAAATAATAAATTACAGAATAAAAGAACTTACCGCCGGGAGACGATTCGAACCTTGAGGAACGACCAGCGGTCAAGGCTGGGTTGACAGGCACCCACCGGTGAAACTCTGTCCCTGTGTTCGAATCGTATTCAATCTCGTGCCGCAGCGGCATGTCTCAAACTGAAACATAAAATGTTTTGGAAAAATTTAAAATGACAAAATATGATATTTTATGATAAAAATTTATACAAATATAAAATAAAATAATTTACCCCGCGGTCGCTCTTCCTCGTTACGCCTGACCTCAGGGCGTGTGGTAGGGCTGGTTGTGTTGGGTTGTGCGGTCAGGCGCCGGGTTCCGGACCATCCAGCGAACGACCGCCATGGGTCGTCCGCGCGCGTCTAAAATTATTATTTAGTACTAATTGTTTATGTTTATACGAAATAAAAAATTACAAATTGTGGTGAAATATTTGTGAAACAGTAAAATAGTTTAAATTTAACTTACCCCGAGCCACACCGTTGTTTTGCACCTCCCCACCGATTTGTTCGATTATCACGTCTCTAAAAACAAAATATATAGGTACAATACAAATGTTTTTTAAAAACTCTTATATTGATATATGACTATTTAAATAAATTTTACCTACTCTAAAATCGTTTACATATAATTATAGATAGATACTAAATGTACTTACTTCGGATAACGGTAAGCCATTTTATTTCAAAATAATTTTAAAAAAAAGGGGCAAAATATTTAGTCAGGTTACAAGACTAGTTTAAACAGGTAAAATTTTCGCTAATTATGGTTTGTTACAATAATTTAGAGGGGAAACAAAAGTAAAAATAAACAAAAGCAATTTATTGTAAAAATCGAAATTTGATTAAAAAAAACCAATTTAACTAGTTTGTTACATAAAGTTACACAGTTTACATGGATTTTACAAGTAAAAAGAAAATTCCCAAAAATTCCTTGTCCCTAGTTATGAAAAAACCTGTTTCATTTTGGAGGTCTTAGATAGAAGGGAAGATAAATGAGGGCTAAATTGGTCAAAGGATCTTGGCAACCACTTAAAAATTTCTTGTCCCTAGCTGTGCATAAACTGAAGGGAAGACAAAAGAGGGCTAAAGTGGTCAAAAAACTTTGGCAACCATTAAAAAATTTCTTGTCCCTAGCTATGCAAAAACCTGTTTCATTTTGGACGTCATAGATAGAAAGGAAGACAAAAGAGAGCTAAAGTGGTTAATCGACTTTGGAAACCACTTAAAATTTATTGTCTGGATTTCTGGTTTGTTTAAAGCATAAATCTTGTTGTTTTTTTGACGTTATAGAGAGATGGAAAAACAAAAAAAGAGGGATAGTGGTGGTCAAACAATCTTAGGAACCACCCAAAAAGTTTCTTGTTTTGAGCGAGGCAAAACTTTATCGATTGTTCAAAGCATAAATCTCGTTTCTTATTGACGTTATATAGAGATGGAAAGACAAAAAAGGGCTAGCGTGGCAAAATTTTTTCGTTCGTTGACGATATGGAGAGATGGAAAGACAAAAAAAGAGGGCTAGTGGTCAAACGATCTTAAGAACCACCCAAAATATCGTTGTTTCAGGCGAGGAGAAATTTTATCGTTTGTTCAAAACATAAATCTCGTTTCTTTTTGACGTTACAGAGAGATGGAAAGACAAAAAAGAAGGGCTAGTGGTCAACGATCTCAAGGAACACCCAAAAATTCGTTGTTTTGGGCGAGACAAAATTTTCTCGTTCGTTCAAAGCGTAAATCTCATTTCTTTTTGACGTAAATAGAGATGAAAACCCGAAAAAAAGGGCTAGTAGTGGTCAAACAATCGTAAGAACAATTCCAAAGTTCGTTGTTTCTGGCAAGTCAAAATTTTCTCGTTCGTTCAAAACATAAATTTTGTTTCTTTTTAAATGTTATAGAAAGATAGAAATACAAAGAACAAAAACGACCTTGACAACGACCTTTCCAGCAATCAAAAACTAAGTGTTTGTCAAAAACATAATATAGTGTCAAGAAAATATAATATGAATGAGTTTAATTCATACTAGTTAAAACAACAAAAATTAAAGCCCTTCATGAATGTTAAACCAATTTGTATACCTTTTAAAAAATTTGTATACCTTTTTTACCTGATTAAACTTTTGTTTTTGTATTGTGAATGGCAATATCTTATTGGCAATTTCTAAGCAACAGCTTATAGCCCAATTTTTAAAGTTTGTTAAAAACTATAAAGCTCTTATGATTAAGTTTTCTTTGCTTAATAATAAAAACGCAAAAAAGTTTATAAATAAAAATTTTAATTTGTAGCTTAAAATATTGTTCTTATGTCTTATAAGTCTATGTAACTTTCAGCAGCCTCGTTGCTGCACCTGGTTTTACCCAATATGGGTGAATCCAGGCTGTACAATTGTGCTACTATCTATAGCTTTATAATTTTGCTCAATCTTTTAACGCAGTCTTTGACTGCATCTGGAAAATTAATTTTTTCCAGACCGTACCATTTGCGCAGATAATAATTTTTGCTTTATTAATTTGTTTTTATATATTAGCTGCGCGCAGCTTTTTTTAGCTGCACCGGTGTTCCACTTTGGACCACCGGAATGTACCACTGCGCATTGCGCAAAAATAGTGATATAATATGTATTTGTGTTTATATTTTGCGCTACGTTTAAAATTATTAGTTTTTATAAATAAAGTTTGTTTAGATACCCTATATATATTTTTTCCGTCGAACGTTTTATATTTGTTTAACCTTAAGTTTTTGTATATTGCAAAACATTGTGCAGATTAAAGTGCTGTAAATCTTAGTTTTATATATTAAACAGTGCACTAACCAATTTCAACATTTAATTGCACAAAATTAATGTCAATAATCACAAATCATATTCTTTAAAATAATATATAGTGTTATCTTTGGTTTAGCTTATTACTATGCAAAAAAAAAAAAAATACAAAAATAATAAAAAAATATCTGTTAAAAATGGCGCTTATTACAGTTTTGTAAATTAAGATATAAAACTTAACACAGGTAATCATGTAATCATTAAACTTAGCAGTCGCGGGTTTAGTAAACTCAGCACAGGTATGTTAAGTAAACTAAGCACCAAAGGTTAACAGGACCAGTTCTGACCGTAAACTCAACACAGGTGTGTTAAGTAAACTCAGCACAAAAAGTAAACAGGACCTGTTTTGGCCAATCTCTAAGGCTCTCTATATAACCCATGAAAAGCATAGGGTCAAAGGAGGAAATATACATAATTACTGGTTGTAAAATTGCCGTTTTTGTGTAATTAGCAATTATCATGTACCCCTCTTTTGTTCTGAAAAAGTATAAATACTCACAAGATTTCCTTAGTAATCAAATATCCTGTATTCTCTGTTTTTTAGTTTGTATTGTTGTGTTAAAAACCTGCAATGGCATCTGTGCAGGTATGTTTTTATATATTTTGTTTATTTTAATTGTTTGCTTATTATAATTTTAATTGTTTGCTTATTATAAATTGTTATGTAAGCTTAGCCATTGGAAAACGACCCGTTGGTGCTTGCTCTGTCCTGAGATTTCACTGAAGAGCACCAATCAGGAGGCGTCTGAAATTTTGGTGCGAAACGCCAAGGGCTGTCAAGTTTAGCATATAGCTGGATGGTTTTAAATTTCCAGCTATGTGTCTGGCTTGACTCCGCCCTTCTTCCAAGCAAGTACCAACGTCCAGCACATCAACACCACGCCTGTACATATGGTTGTACATTTGTTCTTGCTGTAAAGCTTGTTTACAAAGCTAATTTGTATTTGATGGTTAGATTTGAAACAAGCAACAGTTAAAGAACAGCATACTGCAATCGTGGTATAGAACAGACGGTTTAGATATAGCTGGCTTAGTATAGTTATAAAATTACTAAAGCTTTCTATGTTTATTCCTGAAGTTCAAGATTGGAGGATCTCAACAGCTTATTTCTTCTTTTTTAGGTTTCAATAAAAACAAAGCCTTAAATGGTTTTAATTGAACAAACCGGTGTAAATATATTCAGTCAATGCACTATAAACATTTTAAAGTGCCTTGCTTTATATGTTTCGCGTTAGGTTCAATGTTATCAACTTAAAAAATGAACTATAGTTTTTTTAAAAAACGTTATTATAAACTAAGTTAAATTATAAACGCCTAATTAGAGTACACCTAGTCTTTAAGCTATGCAAGGTTATATATCACAAGCTGAAAAGTGTTTCTAAATAGATAGAAAGGAAGGGAGGGGGGGGGGGGGGGGGTGATTTGGCTTCGGACTTTTTTTTTTTTTTTTTGTCTTTTTTTTTGGTTTGTTTAATGCATATTTTTTTTTTTTTTTTTTTTCGTTGCAGAGGGAAGGAAAGAAAAAAAAAGAGGGGTGGTGGTGGTCTATAATGGATTACCCCCAAAAAATTTATTTTTTGGTCCGAGGGAGGCCTTTCTCTATCGTTCGTACCATAAATATCTTTCCTTTTTGTCTTATTTTAGAGAGGGAAAGAAAAAAAAGGAAGGGGGGGGGGGGGGGGGGGTGGACGGTGTTGGGGGGTGGGCGGGGGCGCTTTGGGAGCTAGCGTGGCAAAATTTTTTCGTTCGTTGACGATATGGAGAGATGGAAAGACAAAAAAGGGGGGCTAGTGGTCAAACGATCTTAAGAACCACCCAAAATATCGTTGTTTCAGGCGAGGCGAAATTTTATCGTTTGTTCAAAACATAAATCTCGTTTCTTTTTGACGTTACAGAGAAATGGAAAGACAAAAAAGAAGGGCTAGTGGTCAAACGATCTCAAGGAACACCCAAAAATTCGTTGTTTTGGGCGAGACAAAATTTTCTCGTTCGTTCAAAGCGTAAATCTCGTTTCTTTTTGACGTAAAATAGAGATGAAAACACGAAAAAAGGACTAGTAGTGGTCAACAATCGTAAGAACAACTCCAAAGTTCGTTGTTTCTGGCAAGTCAAAATTTTCTCGTTCGTTCAAAACATAAATTTTGTTTCTTTTTAAATGTTATAGAAAGATAGAAATACAAAGAACAAAAACGACCTTGACAACGACCTTTCCAGCAATCAAAAACTAAGTGTTTGTCAAAAACATAATAGTGTCAAGAAAATATAATATGAATGAGTTTAATTCATACTAGTTAAAACAACAAAAATTAAAGCCCTTCATGAATGTTAAACCAATTTGTATACCTTTTAAAAAATTTGTATACCTTTTTTACCTGATTAAACTTTTGTTTTTGTATTGTGAATGGCAATATCTTGGCGAGTTTTCAACAGATCAAAAAATACGATACTGTTGAAAACACGGGATTTTTTTCAAATGTGCAATGCACGTAAAGATTTACTTTAAATTATTTTGTACAAAATATATACTTCAATTTCAAAGGTATTACTGAATTCTAAATCATAAAATAGAATCATAAAATAGGAGCTTATCAGTTATTTATAATTACCATGTTTAACATTAGTTATAAAAAACGCAATATTTAATAGAAAATAAATAAAAACAAAAGCTAATATATATATAAAACAATATATTAATTTTGCTTACCTATTTTTGCGGTTCCTTTGAATTTTTTATTCGTTTCCAAATTTCTTTTTTTAGATCCAAATATTTTTTCTGTGTTTTTTCTTTTTCCAGAAAACAACGCTCAAGAGGTGTTTTGTTGACGAACGAATAAAACACTGTAGGGAGAGGCGGAACAACCTTCCAAGAAAAGAAAAACAGGAACAAATGAGGGTATAACTGAAAACTGAATGCTCCCAGTGACGGCCGAGATCGATTCAAATCGCCGACTACTAATCGGCGCTCGATATCCCGGACAGCCAATCAGCGCGCGCAGGAATTGGGCACGTGTTTGATCTCCTTATCCCGTGTTTGATCCCTTTTTTTCTCTGCATTTGTGTTCTATGACGGCCGTGTACACGTTTTTCTACTAGGACATACCTAACTTACATTCGTCGTTACTCTGACACAAAGAGTCACAATCATTATAAAATAACGTGACTCTGACTTATTTTGTTTAGATTATTTGTGTTTTAAGATATAAAAAGAGTCACATTTACATGTATTTTACGACGCTTCTGACTCATTGTGTCAGAGTAACGACTATATATATAAAAAAATTTTGCGTCGGCGGTCCCTCCGCCAAATTAAAATTTATTATAAAATATATAAATTTTGCCCATTTTTTTTTTCTCAAAAATTCACGATGGTCAAAACCCTACCATTTGAACGGAAGCTGTTTAGTCTTAAAAATTTCCACAGAGTTATGACGCTATATGGAAATCACTTTCAGTCAATGAGTGCCTGCAAAAAACCTGATTCCCACTGAAGGTAAAGATCTCGAATTTTTAGCTCCTCGCACTTTAATTCCAACAAAACAAAACATATAGCCGCAAATCACGATAAGAACGTACTATTTGAGAATCTGTAAAATCTAAGGTGCACTGGAGATACAATATAAAAATTATTTCAAATAATCTTTAAAACTTTTGATAATTATTTTAAGCTATTTTTTGCGTAATTATAAAGTTTTGTTTTGTGAATTTAATAGATCAATCAAAAAAACTTTTTGTGATGCTTTAATTTAATACAGGAAACCGCCAAAATTTAGATGGTAAGCAAAACTCTCAAAATTGAAGAAATTGTTTAGTGTTAAAAATACCCTATCCACTGAGGTGACGCTATAGAATCACTTTTATCTAATGAGTTTTTTTTTCAATGAACGTGGAGGGACATCTCGTCCAATTTTTAGCTCTTCACATTTTCATACCCAAAAGCAAAACATATAGCCGCAACACACGAACATTACCCGCCATTTAAGTTCTTAAAAATTCTAACGTGTATTACTTCAAGTTTAAAAAAATACTGCAATTAAATGCATCTGATCCGAGAGGCATTTTGAATTGTGGCGAGAGCACAAATTTTTTGTTGTGCTAGCTAGGTTTACACATTTAAAAAACAAATATTTTTGCCTCGTTTTATGATTTCATATGATTTTTTTCGGCGCATAAATTTGTTAAGGACTTAATTTGTGGCCGGTGGGGTTGTTCGTTGGATTAAAAAATATGCGCATAAATTTGTTTCCATTAAAGAGCGGACACTCTACCCATACAGCCAATAAGATTGACTTAAGGGGGTGGGGTTGGGGGGTCTTTGTGTGTTCTTGGAGTTTTGTTTGATATGTTTTTTGTTTGTGGTTTTTGGGGGGGTCTTTTTGGTGGCTTGGTTTTTTAGTTTTCTAAATTTCTCTATCACCTCAGAATTTAATCACGTCAGGATTTTAAGGACCCTAAAATGTCATATAGTATTCGGGATCACGTCATATGTGTTTTGCTCTGTGGGAATGGTTGTGGGAGGAGCTAATAGAATCACTTTTAGCCAATTAGTGCTAAATTAATCTCTAATAGATGAAAGATCTATTTTTTTCATAAGCACTAATTGTCTAAAGTGATTCTATAACTCTTTAAAGAATATTAACACTGAAAAATTTTCAGTGTTAAAGATTTCGAAAAATTTCGCGCGGCCGCTTGTTAGGATACTATTTCGACAACAAACTCCTATCTTTTAGAACAAAGGATTTGGACCAGCGCGATACAAACATTGCGTCACACAATATGACGAACCTTTGACGGATACAAAAATAATACTGCGTGTGCCTAAAAAATTACTTTTACTTTTACAGGTGCAGTGCGGAGTCACATTTTTTGTCTTCGATTTTAATAATTTTGTGTAAAAACCTTACCCCTGCCACCAATAGTCTACAAAAATTTTTTCAACAAAATATCTTTAGTGGTTCAGAAGTTATGACCCCCCAAAAATGGCGTTTTTTGACAGTTCTGCACGTGAAAGATTACTTAATGGGTATAACGATTTACGTTACAAATTATGCACTTAAAGAAAGCAAGATTGGTGCAGTATTTGTCGAGATTTTGTGTTTCCCGTACAAAAAACCCAAGATTTTTTCGTTTAAAACACCAAACAACGGCACTGATTTTGTGAAGTTTGCCCAACCTTTCTTTCCTTCACTTCGTGTTTTTAGCAAAAAAATCGAGGGTTTTTTTGTACGAGAAACGCAATATCTCTACGACTACTGCACCAATTTTAATGATCAAAGTATCAAATTAAAGTAGAAAGTAGCCGCTTTTTTTCAGTGCATAATTTGTAACTTAAATTGTTCTACCCTTTAAGCAATCTTTCACGTATACACAATCATCAAAAAACGCCATTTTCAGGGTGTCATAACTCCTGAACCAAAAGAGATAAATTTTTGAAAAAATTTTTGTGGGCTAATGGGGGCCGGGCAAAAGTTTTCACAAAAAATTATCAAAATCGAAGACAAAAAGTTTGACTCCGCACCGCACCTTTAAATCTTTTTTTAACAGACGTATAAATTTATCTCTATATCTCCTTACCAGCGAAAACTCAATCAGATAAATACGCCGAAATAAACTCAATCAGGCAAAAAATAGTTCCCAGATTTTGGTTAAAATTTTCAACAAATGGTCGTTTTTTAATGGTTCTTGTAGGGGCTTTGCTAAATGAGTTTTAAAATCAAAATCAGCGCTTATTTACTGAGACACTATTTCGATCCGATGTATTTTTGATTATTCAACGGATATATTTTTGTTAGGGAATGATTGACTAAGCGACAGCGCATACAAATTATTTATATGTGAAATTTATAAAATTTGTCTAGAAGAACTGCACTGCGTAATAAACCGCTGTTTATATGTAAAAAAATAATATCGTATGAAAGTACCAATCAAAACAATGGCAGTTAAATTTAACAAAAATCAAGTTGTTTTAGATTTAAGACTTTATATAGATAATCTTTCGTTCTCTGGAATTGGTTTTTGCAACCAAGTGTCCCAGAAGCCAAAATATTTTTGCAGTTTTTTGAGAACAATCGCTATATTTAGTTTAATATAGAATTCATGATTCTTATTGTGAAATAAGAATACAAATTTTTATAACATTTTAAAGGTAGAAAAGTACCTTCGAAACTATTGAAACCCGTTATTCTTGATGGTCAAAAACCTCCTGTTTGACGGATGTTGTTTAGTTTAGTATTAAAGATCTCCGCAGAATTATGACGCTTATAGAATTAGACGCTTTTCAGTTGCTAAGCGTCTCGCAAAAAGTGATCTCCAATTAACGTAGAAATTTTCAGTTTTAGCTCCTCCAAGTTTAATTCCCACAGAGCAAAACATATATCTGCAAATCAAGAATAGTATCTAGCATTTGAGGGTTTTTAAAATTTTAACGTGTTATCGGCAAACGTCTTTTATTAGATAAGTCTCGCCTGGTGCGTTTGATTATACACTTTGACTAAGTTTTTGATTTAAGTTTTGAGCTTATGAAATTTTTCGACAAGATCACGTCAGAATTTTAAGACCTTAAAAATGTCCTATGGTATTCGTGATCAGGTCATATATATTTTGTTTTGTGGGAATGATTGTGGAAGAAGTAGTGGCAAAACAGGTCTTAAAATGAAGGCAGGAGTATAGCTAAAAGAATGCCGCGGGGGCGCGTTGTTAGACAAAGGCGATGGCGCCTTATTAGACAAATACAGAGTCCTTTACGCGCGGGTGTTACAACTATAGGATTACTTCCGTTTAAAACAATGGATCTAGACCAGCGTGATCAACTCATTATGTGTTTTTTTTTGTGGTCAAGAAGCGCGGAAATCAACGGCGCCAGTACTGCTCAATGTTAAATTTGGCCGCTGCTGCGCGACTGCAATATACACTCCGCGTTTGAGCAGCGAAAACAATCGCGAAAAGTTAGAGAAAAATTTTGCAACTATTTTTTATTGAATATATTTCCATTATTCACACACACATACACACCAAGCCTTCATAGATTTTAATTAAAAACCTTTTAATTTTTTTATATCATTGTGCGTATGCATAACTTTATGAATTATTATTTATAGGTATGTAGGTGCCTATTAAGAATGCAGTCTTTTAAATAATTGGAGGTTTTTTAAAACTCACAATTAATCGATGAAACAAAGTTTAAAATTTGCACACGTATATATGCTCAGACTATTAATTTAACCCGTTCCCGTGATTGCCTTTTCCCCGGTGAAAAGGGTTGTTGTAAATGTATTAATTCCAGTTATTTTCGCTGGTAATCAGAGTGCGTTCGCGTGATTGCCTTCCATCCCCCGGTAAAAACCATTGCAAACGCACTCTGATTACCAGCGATATAACTGGAAATATTACATTTACAAAACATGCACTTTACACCGTCGTAACCGGGGAAAAGCAATCGGGGACGGTTTAAGCTAAATTATTTATGTTGAATAAAAATTTATATGTATTTCTGTGAGAGACTCAAAATTTATATTTAAAAATGGTTTTCGATACACATATAAAAATTATGTTATGCCCATGTTTTCCAGAGCTTCAGTGCTCCCCTTGTAAGAGCTACAGAGCAAAACGATGTTTTTGAAGCTCCGGAACTTCACCGTTAGTGCTAATTTTTGACATGCAATTTTATTTTAATCAGTTTTATTTGTCTAAATAAATAATATTGCAAGAAAAAAAACCTGAGTAAGAACTAAACTAAAAGTTTTTAATTGGAATTTTAAAATTAGAGTAGAGTAAACGTAAAATTGATACAAAATCCGTCACTTAATCCGTCCTTATTAATTTAAGTAAAAGTAAGTAAATTTTTTTTTAATAGAGCTTTAACCCATTGTCTAATTTCAATTTTATCAAAATCAAATTGTAATAATCCGATTAGAAAATTCAAAAATTAGTTATTTCTTGATAATTTTTTATTAAATAAATAAAATCAAGTTATAAGCAAGTTATTCACGATAGTCAAAACCGCCCCATTTAAACGGAAATTATTCAGTGTTAATATTCTTTACAGAGTTATAACGTTATAAAATCACTTTTAGCCAATTAGTGCTTATGAAAAAAATGGAGATCTTTTATCCATTACAGATTAATTTTTTCCAAAGCACTAATTGGCTACAAGTGATTTTATTAGGTCCTTCCACAACCTTTTCCACAGAGCAAAACATACATGACGCGATCACCAATACTATATGACATTTTTGAGGTCCTTAAATAGGTACGAGTTTTCCGTATTTTACGAATAAAATAATGGACTTAAAACCCTTTTTTTCAAATCTTAAGCACAAATAAAACAATAAACTTTATCGTGGTTTGTAAAAAAAAAAGTTTGTATTTAACAGTGTGCTTTTTGAATTAAAGACTAAAACCCTTATTTTTTTTTTCTTAAGTCTATAAACGAAACCTAAAAATTAAGCAAAATATTACCGTTTGGACCAAAATAACTAGTCTTTAAAAAGTACGTTTACAACATCGCATCCAAAAAACGAGTTTTCCGAAGACGAAATGTAAAAGACGAAGTAATAAAAGACATAATATAAGACGAAAGTTCTGAACACCGAACATGCAGGATAGAAACTGAAAAAAATATTAGAATGGTTTCAAAAGCTCATTTAAAGCCCTAATATGAGTTAAGTAAACTTTTCACGGCTCCACATAATTTTACATTAGTCCGAATGTCAATAACTGTCTAAATTTCTTTTTACTATATCGTCATTTGTTGAATGAGTTCCTTTAGCCAAAAGTCTTTTTTGCAATTGAAAAAAAAAACGCATTTGAGAAACGGGTTGTGGGTAAATTTTTCCGCAACAACGGTTTCCGCGGATAACATTTCCGCAGCAGTATTTCCTCAGTATTTTTTCCGCTGGAAGATTTCTACCGCTGAAAAAATTTCCGAGAGGGAATTTTTTCCGCTTTTTTTTGTTTTTCCTATATATCGGCGAACGCTGGCAGAAAATTATGCATCCTTTCTGGCAAAACCGCAACATTCTTGGAAACAAAAATTTATTATTATTGTCTAAAATTGTTTTTTGTCCTAAATTTTTTTAACCGTACGTTTTCCTATGCCTAATCAAAACCTAAAAATCAAGTGAACCTTCGCCGCGCAGTTATTAGATAAAACTTAGAATGATTTTCAAATTTCGCTTAGGCTTACAAAAGCGCAGGCTTAGGCTTAGGAAAAAGCTTCGGAGAAAAATGTGTGAAAGTATTTTCTGCTAGCCGGTATTGTACTTAATATTTTGGCCATATGTAAAAACATTAATTCTATTGGTGTATGTAAAATTACCTCGCGAAAATTATTTCGGCGGAAAAATTTTCCAAAAAAAACCAATGCTAAGAAAATACTGCCGCGGAAATATTTTCCGCAGAAATTGTTGTTGGGGGGAATCTTCACCGAACACTGAGAAACGCATTATTAGAAACTCATTCGAGTCGGTGTCAGTGGATGATGTCGCCAACATACGAGATCGAAACAAAAAAAGGGTTCACGGAATTTTCGTAATTTTCATTTCAACTTTTAACATTTTAAATCTTCAACATCTCATGCTGGTTATCGGAAAACTCGTCTTTCGAATGAGATTTTGTAAATGACTTTTTGAAAGACGAATTTTCCGCTTCTTTTGTTTGGTTACAATAGTTAAAAATAAGTCCTTGTTTTTCTAAAACCAAACATTTTGCAACCAAAACTGAGAATTCAAAACCTTAGCTTATCTAAGCTAAGAAAAATCAAAAATAAAACAAAATTTTATCGTGGTATATTTCTATTTAATGATGTGTTTTTTAATTAAAGACCTAAAATCTTATTTTTTTAGCCTAATCGAAACCTAAAATTTTTTTTTTTCTTTATTATTATAAATTTTTTTCATGTGACAAATATTTTTTTTAAATTGTCTCTGAAAAGTACGGTAATTATATTGCACCCAAAATGCGAGTTATCTAAGGCCAAATGTTGATGACAATGACAAGATGTTAAAAGACGTAATTTAAAAGACGAAACATCCGAAAACCACAAAAAATTGTTAGAATTAAGGTTCAAATTTTGATTTCAAGCTTTTATATGAATTTTTGTAAACTGTTCAGATCTCTGCGTTTGCCCTAGTTCCAATGTCAAATTTTCTAATTTTTTTTATCAGATTGTAATTTTGACAAATAAGGTCATTTTACTAAAATCTTTTTTGCACTTAAAAAATTATCCGAAACGCATTTGAGTCGGTGACGGTGAATGGTGTCGTTGAAGTTAGGATTTACCACAAAAAAAAAATTTTGAAAAAAAAAAATTTTTTTTTGTCTTCTGTGATTCAACAACTGGTCAGTCATTAGTCGCCTTGGAATCTCACACACCAGTATCAAAATGGATACATCAGAGGATAACACAGTTCTTACTGACGTTGCTGCAGGGGATGCTGTTTGTAAGAATTTTTCATGTTATTACAGTACTAAACAGACCTGTGCACGGTCTGAAAATGTCCCCCCCCGTTTTATTGGAGGATTTGACCTCCCCCCGTTTTATTGCCCCCCCCCCCGCCAAAAAATGAAAAAGTACCCTAAAAATATGACGCCATTTTTGACCTATGATGACGCCATCATCGCGAATTTTTTTGCATTTTTTAGCCTATTTCAATGTATTTTAAGTCATTTTAGACCTATTTTTACCTTATTTCCGCTTTTTTTGTCTCTTTTTTCCCTTTTCCCTTCTTTTTTTCTCTTTTTTTCTCCTTTTTTTCTCTTTTTTTTTCTTTCTTCCCTGCTTGCCCCGTCCCCGTTTTATTGCCCCCTCATTTCAAAAAAGTTGCTTCCCCCCGTGCACCCCATTTTTGAATTGCCCCCCCCGTTTTAACCCCGGGGGGGGGATGCAGTGCACATGTCTGCCTAAGCGTAAGCAAAGCCTAAAAAACCACCTAAACTTTATAAAATAGCTTCGTGGAGAAAGTTTGGATTGTTTTTAGGCTTTGCTTAGGCTTAGAAACGCGAAATGGGCTCGTTCCTCACGCCCCGAAATATTCCTGATGATGTGCCTAGCATTATAAATTGTTTACTAAATAGTCAATTGTCATGTTAATGCCAAATGTAACTGGAAGCAAGAAAAGTCCTCGTCACAAAAAAGGTTTTTGATCCACATTACATAGAAACTCACTTAACAAAAAAGTAACAAAAATGCAACAAAACATGCTTCTTGGTCAGTTTGAGTTAAAAATTTAATTTCAAGATTAAAAAACTAATTTAATTACTACTTAAGGTAATAAATGGCGCGTAATATTTATTAGCTAAAAATGTTTTTTTTTGTGAAGGTACATTTTTATGCCTTCTTCATTCAGTAAATTTCCTTAGTAAACAATTAATCAATCTGAAATTATGTTTTTAAAAGTTTAAAAAGTTTGGTTATTCCAAAGATGATAATATTTTAGTTTATAATCATTGTTAAATTCGCCACCTACTTTTCTTTTTGCAAAATTTTACCTAAATCCCATATGCTATTAACTTTTTCTACTAAAACAAAAGCGCATTTGATTGTTGAGTTAAAATTAGTTAGTACTATTAAAATGTCTTATTAATATATATGCTAAATACTGCAAAAAACAGACGCTATTTATAATTTTTCATTTATCAAAATATAAAGATTCGTATTAAACTTAAAATATCCTTAAACTACTAAGTAAGAAAATAAATGGTGTTTTATAGCCTAAAACGACTTTTTTAAAGGTATGCAAACCTGTGCGCTGCGGACTTCTTGGGATTTTATTGGGGGGGAAATTCCAAAACGGGGGGCAGGGGGGGCAACTTTTTTTAAAGCCGGGGGGGAGGGGCAAGCAGGAGAGAAATAAAAAAAGAGAAAAAAAAAGAAAGGGAAAAAAGAGACAAAAAAAAAGCGAAAATAAGGTAAAAATTGGTCTAAAAAAGCTTAAAATACGTTGAAATAGACTAAAAACTGCAAAAAAATTGCGATAATGGCGTCATCATAGGTCGAAAATGGCTTCAAAATTTTAGGGTAATTTTTTAATTTTTCGAGGGGGGGAGGCAATAAAACGAGGGAGGGGCAAATCCTCCAATAAAGCGGGGGGGCATTTCCAGACCGTGCACAGGTCTGGGTATGTGTTATACGGTTACAGACATGTGCACTGCCCCCCCCCCCCGGGGTTAAAACGGGGGGGGGGCAATCATAGGTGTTTGGTCGGGTCCGCTGGGGTCACCCAGTCCCCCCCCAGGGTGGAAGGTCAAAATTTTTTAGGGGGGGGGGTCCCGGACCCCCTTGGACCCCCCTGGCTTTTTAGGGGGGTCGACCCCGGGTGCGAGATTTCAAATTTAGGGGGGTGTCAGGGGGGTCTAGGTTTTAGCAAAGTTCGGAAAATTTTTTTAACTCAATAATTTAAGTGTTTTTAGGTCTAATATTGAATTTTATGTATTAAAACAGCCTATTTAGGCCTAAAAAGTGTATTTAAACACTGTTTTTAACTAAAAACCCGTGTTTTTGACAGTAAATAAAAAATATACTTCCAAGTTGGTAACGGGAGGGGGGAGGGGGGTGCAGCCTCGCTAGGGGGGGGGGGTCAGGCCGGACCGCTCTCGAGCTTTGTGGGGAAGGGGGGGGCCCTGAATTTTTTCTAGGGGGGGGTCAAAAATTTTGGCTCTAGGGGGGGGGGTGCACCCCCTCTGTCCCCCCAAAAACACCTATGAAACGGGCCGCGCTTCGGTTTTGGGGGGGGGGCAATTCCAAAATGGGGGGGGCACGGGGGGCAACTTTTTTGAAACGGGGGAGGTCAATAAAACGGGGGGGGCAAGCAGGGGGGAAAGAAAAAAAAAGAGAAAAAAAGAAGGGAAAAGGGAAAAAAGGGACAAAAAAAGGCGGAAATAAGGTAAAAATAGGTCTAAAATAGCTTAAAATACATTGAAATAGGCTAAAAACTGTGCAAAAAATTCGCGATGATGGCGTCATCATAGGTCAAAAATGGCGTCATAATTTTAGGGTACTTTTTCATTTTTTGGCGGGGGGGGGGGGGGCAATAAAAAGGGGGGGGGGGGGGCAAATCCTCCAATAAAACGGGGGGGGCATTTTCAGACCGTGCACAGGTCTGCGGTTAAAGAAAATTTTTGGTACAAGTTCCATGCGTTTACCAAAATTTGATTTGACCGACCCTAAAGTAAAATATACTTGTAAATAGAACATCTTTATACTCCAAATCAAACACATAAACCTCATTTTTTGGTTATTTTTGGTATTTGAGCTTTTGAGAAAAATTATGAGCCAATTTATACCCCAAAATTACCCCTTTGAGGTATGTACCATTATTTAAAAAGTTTTTTTTATTAGGCCTTTTATCAAATTGATATTATTATTTTCGTATTACCAAATGTATGGCATTTACAAATATCTTTTTATTTTTTTCATGGTAGCTACTAATGTTTTATAATAATAATAGTTCAAATACCCATTAAATTCTGGTTGTAAAAAAATTCAAATTTTTGAAAACTATTATTTTAATAAAAATCATTTATATCACAATTTTGTTTGATTTTTAGGTTTTGCTTAGGCTTAGAATTAATAAATCGGTAAAAATCTAAACTTAAATTATTGTTTAAAGCCAAACCAATTTTGTTGTTCATGTTTTTGGTGGTCAATGTGAATTCGAATTTTTAGTTTCTAGTCTTATTAAAACGTTTTTTTTTAAATTTAGTTTCTTCGTTCTCAAAATTTTTTTCTTGTCATCTCAAAATGTTTTTCTTGACATCCTAAATCGCATATGTCGAAAAAGGACATTTTTCGGATGTAAACTGGCTCATAATACTTTTTCAAAAGCGTAAATCCCAAAAATAACAACACAAAAACGAAGTTTACGTGTTCGATTTAGGCTATAAAGATGTTTCATAACATGTATTTACTTTTGGATCGGTCAAATCGAATTTTGGTATAGGGTATGTATAGAATTGTACCAAAATTTTTAAATAGGGCTTCCGCTTTAATCAACATAAATTATCATTTTGTAAATTTCCAAGAGTCTGGCAGATCTAAATATACTTTTACGTTTTTTCTGGTCCTTACCAAATTTATATGACAACCGTTAAAAAATATCTCAAAATTCAATCGTGAAAAAAATTGAAATTTTTAAAAATAGTATAATTTATTAATAAAATGCATTATAATACAATTTAGTTTAATTTTTAGGCTTTGTTTAGGAACAATAAATCTGATTAAAACTAAATTTAAACTAGCTTTTTAAGCAAAAACCAATTTGTTTTAAGTATTCCATGTTACTATCAATTTTGTTTTTTTTTTTTGTAATTTTTTGGATTCTTCTTACTTCCAGGTATGTTAAAACAAAGTTTTTAATTTAATTTATTGGTTTGCTAGAATTTTTTCTTAACAATAAATTGTGTATCCAAACCATAAGTGGGCAGGGGGGGGGGTTGGGGGGGTTTACCATACATGGTCAAGTTGGTCCGAAGTGGGGGGTTAAACCCCAAATTAGGGGGGGGGGGGAAGTTAAAATCCGTGAAACGCAAAATACCCATATCGTTTTTTTTCTTGAGTGCATTTTACCCATATCGTTTTTCGACTTTGAAGGAAAAATAGGTCAAAAAGCCCTTTTTATTGCATTTTTGAGCTTTTTATTGCTTAAAACATTCATTTTGACCTTAAACTTTAAGTCTGGAAACAGTTAGAAGTCATTTTAAAGACATTTTTTTCTTCATTTTTCCAAAATTAGGATGAGGGTTAACCTTTCCCCCCCCACTTCTGAGTGGGGGGGGATTAAACCCCCCTTCTCAGAATTTGGGGGAGGGTTAACCCCCCAATTTTGAAAAATTGAAGAAAAAATGTCTTTAAAATGACTTCTAACTGTTTCCAAACTTAAGTTTTGAGGTCAAAATGAATGTTTTAAGCAATAAAAAGCTCAAAAATGCAATAAAAAGGGCTTTTTGACCTAAAATTAGCGTTTTTAACCTATTTTTCCTTCAAAAATCAAAAAACGATATGGGTAAAACGCAAAAAAAAACGATATGAGTATTTTGCGTTTCTCGGATTTTAACCCCCCCCCTAATTTGGGGTTCGTTTAACCCCCCCCACTCCGGATCAACTTGCCCATCATGTATGGTTTGATACCTTAAAATTTCCGATTCCCAAAACATTACAACTAAAAAATGAGTACATTGAATTACAGCTGAGATGTGTAAAGTACCAGAAAATGTTTTTTAAATTATTTCTAACCTTTAAATTTTTCATACCACTATATAACAATCTGAAGGGGGGTCCAGCGTGGTCGTATCAAGATAAAAAACAAAGTAATACAAATTTGCAAGTGGAGACTATATAATTAATGGAGCGCTGATCGAAGCGCGAGAAAATTTTTAAAAAATGGTCGTTCTAGACCCCCCAAATTTTTATCCTTGGCGACCCAAAAGGGGGTCTAACTCCAAATTTTTTCCTTTGCCGACCCAAAAGGGGGGTCTAGACCCCCAGTGGCGTGCCCAGGGGGGAGAGCGGAGGGGGTGGCTGCCCCCCCTCCCCCCGAAATCCGGCGAAGCCGGAATTTTTGGACCCTTACGTTTTTTAAATTTCGAGAGAAAAAATTTTTTTCTTTAATAATTAATACAGAAACTTTCCTGATGCCTTCCAAAAGCATATTAATAGTCATAAAACCAAAATTTTCCCGCTACGCGGGTAGTTTAAATCATACATGGTCACGGGGGGGGGGGTGGGGGGGTTAACCCCCCCCCCCCCAAAATTCTGAGAAGAGGGGTTTAACCCCCCCCCACTCAGAAGTGGGGGAGAAAAAGTTAACCCCCCAATTTTGGAAAAATGAAGGAAAAAAATGTCTTTAAAATGACTTCTAACTGCCTCCAAACTTAAGTTTTGAGGTCAAAATGAATGTTTTAAGCAATAAAAAGCTCAAAAATGCAATAAAAAGGGCTTTTTGACCTAAAAATAGCGTTTTTTACCTATTTTTCCTTTAAAATCGAAAAACGATATGGGTAAAATGCACTCCAGAAAAAAAACGATATGGGTATTTTGCGTTTCTTGGATTTTAACCCCCCTAATTTGGGGTTTAACCCCCCCACTCCGGACCAACTTGCCCATGTATGGTTTAAATTGACAATTTATTTTAGTTTTTCGATTTCAAATGGATTATCCCGTTTTGTAGGTAAGGCATAGAGGCATAGAACCTTAAAAGTTTAAACACAGTTTAAAGTATAGGTATAAAAAAAAACCTTAAAATTTGTAATAAGTAATAATTATCTGAAATTAAAATTTCTATTGTATTTTAGCGCCTTAAATTAAAAATTTTCTCCCCCCGGGGGGTATTCTGCCCCCCGGACCCCCCTGACAAGGGGCTCTGTCCCTTGACTCCGCTGGGGGGCTTTCGCCCCCTTACCCCCCAATCAGGGGTAGTATTTACCCCCCCAGACCGCCCCCCCAGGGTTAGTATTTACCCCGAGACCGTATGTGATGAAATCCTGGGCACGCCACTGGGACGCCCATGTATGTATATAATATTTAATTAAATATAAGATTATGGATTAAAAAGTTTGTGATACTTGACTTTATAATCAAGACAATAAAATAATTACTATTCTATTATTACGTAATTATTAAAAAAAACTATGATTTCTAATCTAATTATAAGAATATATAAACACATTATTATTAAAAAAATTAAAAAATAAAATTTATAAGTTGCAATAAGGTCTTATTTTAATTTTACACAGTTTTAAAGCATTTATAAGCTTGTTTTACGCTTTTTTACGCGTTTTAAGAAAATATTCAAGAAAAATATGCAAAAAATCGTACCATAATCGTTTTTTTGCTGCATATATATACTCCTCTCCTAATAGATTTTCACGGTGACAGAATAAGTCAGAATTGTCATAAAATACTCGTAACTGTGTTGTGACTTTTTTATCTTTTAACACAAAAATACCATAAACGTTACAAGTCAGAGTCGCGTTGATTTTATACTAATTGTGACTTTTTGGGTCTTAGTAAAGACAAATTAGACCCTAATTGTTTTTTTTTTTTTAGTACGAGCAGACGTGGCAAAAATGCTTCAAGATCCAAAAGTGTTCGCGGAGGCATTGCGAGAAGTTGACCAGGAAAGTAAGATATTATTGGCAATCTTTAAGTTAACACACCGTTAATTTTGAAGTATTATTGTAAGTCTTATTAAGAAATTAACCCATTGACGTGGGTGCGGCCATACGTGGGCATGGACCAAGGAGAAGCAAGGAAGGCGAGTTGCCACCCAGGCTAAATGCATAGGTGTTTTTTTTTGGGAAGGGGACAGAGGGTCCCCCATAGAGCCAAAATTTTGGACCTCCCCCGTAGAAAAAATGATTGCAGGGCCACCCCACTCCCCTCCAAAGCTCAAGAGCGGTCCGGCCTGACCCCCGCTAGCGAGAGTGACCCCCCTCCCCATAGGTGGGCAGAAGGGGGGGGGGTTATACATGCCCTCCCAAAATCTCGGTGGCCCCAGGGGGGGACACGCCCTAAAATTTGGGGGTCCCAGTCATACATGAGCACAGACCGGCACCATAGGGGGGGGGGTGTGGTATGGTTGGAGGGGGGGGGTGTTTGCCACGGGAGGGGGTCTTTGAGGGAGGGGGGGGGTCCAGGGGGGTCCTACCTCCCTAGCTTTTGAGGGGGGGGGGTCGACCCGGGGTAGATCAGTTTAAAATCCAAAGGGGGGTCAGAGGGGGTCTGGTTTCCAAACAAAGTCAAATTAAATCATTTATTTAAGTTTTTTAGCACTAAAACAGAATTTTAAACACTAAAATAGGCTATTTATATATAAGTGTACAAAAGTACTGTTTTTACTACAAAACCGTGTTTGTAACAGTAAATTTTGACCTAAATTCATACCCAAAATTTAGCTCGGAAGAAAGGGGGTCGATTGAGAATTCCGAATTCCAAAGGGTGGTAGGGTGTCAAAATAAAAAAAAAAATTTCTAGGGGTCCGAAATTTTGAGGCTTGGGAGGGTGGACCCCACCCTACCCCCCGTATGGTCCCAGTACTAAAAACGCTAAAGATGGGGTATTTGAGGTATACCTCCAAAAATTTTTTTAGGACACCCCACAAATTTCGGGGGTCGGGTATACCCCCAAAAAAAATCCGGGAAGCTGCCCGCCTATGCCCCTCCCGACCAATTTGGAAGTATAATTTTTTATTTACTGTCAAAAACACGGTTTTTTAATTAAAAACAGTGTTTAAATACACTTTAGGCCTAAATAGGCTGTTTTAGTGTATAAAATTCAATATTGGACTTAAAAACACTTATATTATTGATTTAAAAAAACTTTGTTAAAAAATCGGACCCCCCTGACCTCTAAATTTGAAATCTCCCACCCCGGGTCGTCCTCCTCTAAAAATTCTAGGGAAATTGGGATTTCCACACAAACAAACAAACATATTACACCTCTCCCCTATGAAAAATTATCTTAAATTTTTCAGTAAAACCGTTAATTTTTAACATAATCAGTATTTTTGAACTGTTTTTACACGTTTAAATATCATATTTTTAATTTGATATATTTATCGTGTAAAAAGTATAGTTTGGTAGTTTAAAAGTATATAAACGACCTTTTACATCGGAACCCCTCACTAAACCCTTTTCTAGGTTTCAAATTTATTTCGTACATGTTGACCCTTCCAAAAAATTAGGAGATTCTAAAAAATTCTAGGGGTTCCCCTCCTAGAATTCAGTATGAATCATTTACGCCGGTAAAAATAACTACTTCCCCTCTAGCATCCGGTACCGTTAACTTACCAAATGATCATCAAAATTAGCAAATCATTGTTTTAAGAAATCATGAATCACTCTAAATAAGTTTTTCACACAGTGAAATATCTGTCCCATAGAATGTCGTCGTTATATACCAAGGCCGAAAAAGCCACAATTTGTATAGACTATATGCGACTGTTACTCATTTTATATTTGATAAAACAGCACCCTTAATGAGTCACAGTCACGTTTATTTTATAGTAGCTAACTATGTCTCTTTTTTTGTAGACTGCGAGGCGTTCGTGCGGGAGCTGCCGGTCCCGGTACGGCGGCGACTGAAAGCCTTGAAGAAACTTCAGATATCCGCCATCGACATGGAGGCGGAGTTTTACAAAGAAGTTCACAATTTGGAGTGCGCGTACGCGGATAAATTCAAAGCGCTCACGGACAAGGTAAGGTTACAAAATTGCGTTTTTTTCTTCTATAATAGAATGTTTTGATGATTGTGTTTTTAATTTTAATATTGTACGTTGGCGTATACAGGTGCAGATCATACATGAGCATGGACCGGCAAGCTGGGGGGTGGCTAGTGGCTACCCCGTGTAAATGGACCTTTGAAAGCTAGGAGGGGAGTCCAGAGGGGGTCCGTAGCCCCCCTAGCTTTTTAGGGAGGTCGACCCGGAGTAGACCAGTTTGAAATCCAGAGGGGGGTCAGAGGGGGTCCAGTTTCCAAACAAGGTTATTTTATATCATTTATTCAAGGTTTTTAGCACTAATTTTTTATTTTATACACCAAAATAAGCTTTTTATGTATAAATAAAAAGGGTACAAAAGTACTGTTTTTTCCTACAATAACGTGTTTGTAACAGTAAATTTTGACACCTAGATTTATACCCTAAATTCGGCTCGGAAGGGGGGGGGGAAAGGGGTCGATTGAGAATTCCAGAGGGGGGCAGGGTGTCAAAATAGAAAAATTTTGGGAGGAGGGGGCCCTATATTTTTTTCTAGGGGGTTTCGAAATTTCAAGACTAGGGGGGCGACCCTTAGGTGTTTTTGGTTAGGTCCGCTAGGGGGGGGGAGTCCGGACTCGACTCCCATGGTTTTTTAGGGGAGGGGGCGGTCGACCCAGGGGGCGAGATTTTAAATTTAATGAGTGTCAGCTGTCAGGGGGGTCCGATTTTTTAACAAAGTTTTTTCAATAAATAATTTAAGTGTTTTTAGGTTTAATCATAGATGAACAAAGTGGGGGGGGGTCCACCTCCAGGGGGTCCAAAAGTTTTTTCCAGGGGTCCAAAGTTTTGGCTCTAGGAGAGAGATGTGGACCCCTCTGCCCCTCCCCTCCCCCCAAAAAAACACCTATGGATGGACCTCACTCTACCCCCCTACAGACCTGTGCACGTCTGAAAGCCCCCCCCGTTTTATTGGAGGATTGCCCCCCCCCCCCGTTTATGCCAAAAAAATGAAAAAGTACCCTAAAAATATGACGCCATTTTGACCTATGATGACGCCATCATGCGAATTTTGCAGTTTTTAGCCTATTTCAATGTATTTTAAGCCATTTTAGACCTATTTTACCTTATTTCCCTTTTTTGTCCTTTTTTTCCCTTTTTCCTTCTTTTTCTTCTTTTTTTCTCCTTTTTTTTTCCTTTTTTTCTCCGTTTTTTCTTTCCCCCCTGCTTGCCCCCCCTTCTATTGCCCCCCCGTCAAAAAGTTGCCCCCTGCCCCCCCATTTGAATGCCCCCCCGTTTTAACCCCGGGGGGGGGCAGTGCACACGTCTGCCCCTATGCTCATGTGTGGTGCAGAGAGACCGTTATCTCAACGGCCAATCCTTTGACAGCTGTACTTCCATTCCATACCGGATGAATATCTGTTCCGCTCCACCCTCGGCATAAGAAGCCAGCTATTTTTGTAATTTTTGTAATAAACAAAAAAATTTTAGCAGGTGTTATTATTATATAAAAATTTTACATAATAAATCCTCCAATAAAGCGGGGAGAGGGAATTTTTAGACCGTGTAAAGGTCTGGATATGGGGGGAACTGCATGTTATTTTGGCCAAAAATGCATTCTATCTTGCAGACCTGTGCACTGCCCCCCTCCCCCGGGGGGTTTAAACAGGGGGGCACGAGGGGCAACTTTTTTGAAACGGGGGGGGGCAAGCAGGGGGGAAAGAAAAAAAGAGAGGAAAAGAGAAAAAAAGGACAAAAAAGCGAAAATAAGGTAAAAATGGTCTGAAATGGCTTAAAATACGTTGAAATAGGCTAAAAACTGCAAAAAAAATTGCGATGATGGCGTGATCATAGGTCAAAAATTGCATCTTATTAGGATACTTTTTCATTTTTAGGATACTTTTTCATTTTTTGGCAGGGGGGGGGGGGGGCAATAAAACGGTGAGGCGAATCTTCCAATAAAACGGGGGGCATTTCCAGACCGTGCACAGGTCTTGTGCTTGTTTGTAAAGAAATGCATTCTCTCTCGTGCTTGTTTGCAGACCTGTGCACAATCTGGAAATGCCCCACAAATATTAGTGGCTATGCCCCCATTTTATTGTTTTATGCCCCCGCCCAAAAATGAAAAAGTACTTAAAAATTATGGCGCCATTTTTGACCTATTTTTACGCCATCATCGCGAAAGTTTTGCAATTTTTACCCTATTTCAATGCATTTTAAGCCATTTTAGACCTATTTTTAACGTCTTCGATGTTGATTATTTTTTGTGAAAACCTAACCCCTGAACCTAATAGCCCACAAAAAATTTTCATCAAAATATCTCCACTGGTTCAGCGGTTCAGGGGATATGGACCCTTCAAAAATGGCGTTTTTTGACCATTTTGTACTGTACTTGAAAGCTGGCTTAATAGGTATTAAAATTTAAATTACAAAAGATGCACTCAAAGCAAGCGGCTACTTTTTACTTTAATTTGACCTTGATTGTTAAGATTGGTGCAGTATTTGTGGAGAGAAATCGTTTCCCAAACAAAAAAAAACGCGATTTTTCGGCTAAAAATTGAAGTGATGGGCAAAATGTTGGCCAAACTTTCATCAAATCACTGCCGTCATTTGGTGTTTTTTAAAAAAATCGCGGGTTTTTTGTATGTGAAACTCAATATCTTGACAAATACTGCACCAATTTTAACGATCAAAATATCAAATTAAAGTGAAAAGTATCCATTTTCTTTGAGTGCATCTTTTGTAATTTAAATTTTAATATCCATTGAGTAATCTTTTAAGTACAGAATGGTCAAAAACACCCTTTTTGAAGAGTCGTCATATCTTCTGAACCAGTGGAGATATTTTAATGAAATTTTTTTGCAGGGCAGGGGTAAGATTTTCACAAAAATTAATCAAAATCAAAGACAAAAAGAAGATATAAACCTTTAAATTTTGCTTTTTTCCCTTTTTTCTTTTCTTTTTTTTTTCTCTTTCTCCCCTGCGCTTTCTTTTTTCTGCTTTTATTTCCCCTGCCCCGTTTAAAAAAATTGCCCGTACCCCTCCCTCCACTGTGCCCTCCCCCTTTATTTTGGGATTGTCGCCCCCCCCCCCCAATAAAACCCCAAGGGCAGTGCACAAGTCTGCAAAGAAATGCATTCTATTCAGTTAAAAAATGGCAGAGGAAACGTTCCCCCCTCTGGCTACAGCTGTACTTGCCGATTAAGTTTTAAAAATAAAGAATTTTGACTGAAAGAGGAGTGGTTGATGAAATTTTTGCTTGGGAAAGAAGGGGTTAAAACAAAATTTAGAAGTTTATGATTCTGGCGGGACGTCCTTATGATATTCTCCCAAACTAAACTATATTTTTAAGTCAAGCGTGCAAAATTGGCGTACATTTAAGATAATAACAATATGATCAATATCGTACACACTTCGAGCAGGAAGCAAAACAAAATAAATAATTTGGACAGTGTATTAGCGTGGCAAAAATTCGTCAAAAAATAGCAAAAACCGCGCACATTCAACGCATTATAAAAAAAATTGAGCAAGCTGATTTCGCTCAACTTTCAGAAAAAAACTCGAAAAGGTATGTTTTCACAGCATACCGAGCGGCGTTTCTTATCTTGTACTAATAAAAAAGTTTTTTTTGGACCCGTTTTTTTTTCATTGCATCGGCCCTAGTGATGACGTCATAAAAAATTATTTTTTTCTAACCTTTTCAAAAGATAGCCAAAAGTCTGATCTATGCTCCGAAATATGGTCGTACACATTCTACCTCGCGTTATGGAGATATCACCTCTCAAAGTTCCAGGTTTTTCGCCAGTCCGCATCATTTTTATATAGACTATTATAGTACTAGGACCTACTCTTTTCCCTCCTATTTATCGGATGTATAGCAATAAGCATGTTTTTATTTTTAGCGTTCCCAAATAGTAAAAGGAGAATACGAACCTGGTGACAATGAAATCGATTTCCCCCTGATAGGCATTAGCACTGACGATTTGGCAGTAAGTTTGTAATTCAGTTTAGTTATTTAGCACACAAGGTATATAGGTAGTACTGTTGCAATTAGAAGACAAGAGGTTGATTCTAGAGCGTAGAACGTAAATTCTAGAGCGTAGAACTAAGGGCGTAGCCAGAATTTCATAAGGGGGGGGGGTGACACTCCATACAATTTTTTTAAAGGTGGGGTTGTGGGGGTTGTACTCCAAATTTTAAAAATACCTTTAAAAACATTTAAAAAGGGTAAAAAATTTTGCACTTCGCGCTAAATGATTCTTTTTGCTGTTATTTGCACTGTTTTTAAGTTTAACTTGAAAAATTTTAGGTTTAAAAAAGTATAACATTAAAAATCGTGCGATAGCACGAAAAAATTTTTAAAAATTGTCTTTGAAATTCATTAGAAACATCCCTTAAAAGTTTTAAATTAGGTATATAAATGTCGAGCGCTGAGCGAAGCGAAGCGCGAGAAAAAATTTTTAAATTGTTCTCTTATGACCCCAAATTTTTACCTTCGCCAGCCCAAAAGGAGGGGAGGGTTACAACCCCTAAAAACCCCCCTGGCTACGCACTTGCGTAGAACAAAGTTTGGCACCCTCCCAGATTTGGAACAGATATATAACTTGGACCTGAAATTTGGGCTATCCCCCAAATACCCTAATTTAGCGTTTTTAGTACTGGAACTTCCAAAATTTTCAGAGAGAAAGAGGGAGGGGGTGTCAGCGTACATTGGCGTGTCCAGGATTTCATTTCAGGGGAGGGGGGTTAATACTAACCCTGAAGTGGGGTCTGGGGGGGTGAGAGCCCCCCAGCAGGGTCAACGGGCAGAGCCCCTTGTCAGGGGGTGGTCTGGGGGGCTGAATCCTCCCCGGGGGAGAAAATGTTTAATTTAAGACGCTAAAATACACTTGAAATTTTAATTCCAGATGATACTTATTAAAAAAATTTAAGGTTTTTTATACTTTTACATTTAAAACGTGTTTAAAACGTTAATACAAAGGTTAATTATTTATTAATAGTGTTCATAGTAGTTTTATTTAACATGTATGCTTTAACTATTGAATGGCATAATCGATTTGAAATCGAAAAACTAAGATAAATTGTGAATTTAAACTACCCGTGAAGCGGGGAAAATTTGATTTTTTGACTTCTATTCATATGCTTCTGGAAGACATCAGGAAAGGTTCTGTTCCGGGGATTATTAGTGCTGCCCCGCCCCCCTTTCCGTTTTTTTGCCACCTCCCATGCAAAAAATGAAAAAAGTACCAAAAATTATGGCCTCATTTTTGACCTATTATGACGCCATCGTCGCGAATTTTTTGCAATTTTTAGCCTATTTCAATGCATTTTAAGCCATTTTAGATCTATTTTTACGTAAATTCCGCTTTTTTACCCCTTTTTTCTTTTTCCTTCTTTTTTCTCTTTTTTTCCTTTCTCCCCGCTTGCCCCCCGTTGTATTGCCCCTATGCTCCCTATTTTCGAATTGCCCCCATCCCTAATAAAATGCACAGGTTTGAGCATAGGTGTACATAAAAGAAAGTGCGGAGACGTTATTCCACAAAAAAAGGTCCCCATTCGCGTTGAATTTCAGATTTACTTTTGTACACCCACCTTTCTTTAAATTTTTGGGTCCCAGCCAGAGTCGCACTGATGTTAAGGGTTTTTTTTTTCACAGCCAGGCAAACTTCAGAACGAAAAAAATTCGGCAGGGGTTTGTGTGTGTGAAGGATTTTTTGCGTTTAATGTGTCAACGGGAGTAAGTATCACAAGTACTGCACTATTCTTAGACGCCCACTGCTTAACAAGGCGCGGAAACATTTTTAATTTTAGTTCCGCCTCTTCCCGCAACCTCTTCTGGTTACGTTTCTGATCTCAGCAAATCAACACCTAAATTTTCGGGTCTTAAAATTAAGGGCTATGCCTACCTATGTGTTATGTCCATTTCAGACCTGTGCACTGCCCCCCGGGGCTTTATTGATGGGACAATTTCAAAACGGGGGACACGAGAGCAACTTTTTTCAAACGGGAGGGGAAGCAAGGGAGAAAAAGAAAAAAAGTGAAAAAAGGAAAAGGAAAAAAAGAAGGAAAAAGGACAAAAAAATCAAAATTTAAGTAAAAATAGGTCTAAAATGGCTTAAAAAGCATTGAAATAGGCTAAAAACTGCAAAAGTGTTGCAATGATGCAGACCTGTGCACGATCTGGAAAAGCTCCTCCCCGCTTTATTGGAGGATTTGGCCCTCTCCCGTTTTATTGCCCCCCCGCCCAAAAATGAAAAAGTACCCAAAAAATTATGACGCCATCATCGCCATTTTTTGCAGTTTTTAGCCTATTTCAATGCTTTTTAAGCCATTTTAGACCTATTTTTACTTAAATTTCTCCTTTTTTTCTCTTTTTTTCCTTTTTTTTCTTTTTTTCCTTTTTTTCTCTTTTTTTGCTTTCTCCCCTGTTTTCCCTCCTCCAAAAAAAAAAAAAAAAGAAAAAAGAAACAAAAAAAGAGAAATTAAGGTAAAAATAGGTCTAAAATGGCTTAAAATAGTTTGGAATGGGCTAAAAACTGCAAAAACTTTGTGATGATAGCGTCATATTAGGTGCCATATATTTGGGTATTTTTTTATTTTTGGGCAGGAAGAGGGGCATCATAGGTGAGAAAGGGGGGCAGGGTGGGGTCCACCCCCCTAGCCTCAAAATTTTGGGGGCCCCCCTAGACGAAAATTTAGGAGGGCCCCCCTCTAGATTTAAATCTGACCCCCCTTCCTCCCTCGGGAAAATTTTAGGTACCTTTTTTATACTAAATTTTCTTCCAAAAACGTGAATTTTCATCACATATTCATGCTTTTACACCCTTTTTATACATGAATATGGCTTTTTATTCAATAAAAAGTAGTATTATCCTATAAAACGAACAATTATTAAAGTTATTAAGGTTTAAAACTGTTTTGCTTTGGATACCGGACCCCACCTGACCGGCTGACCCCCTCTAGATTTCAAAATTTCGCACCCCGGGTCGACCCCCAGTAAAAAGCAAGGGGGGTCCGGACCCCCCTGGGACCCCCTCCTAGAATTCAAAATTCGATTTACCCCGGGTAACCACCCCCTCCCCCTAGCTTCCCCGACCGTGCTCACCTATGGGGGCAATAAAAGGGGAGGGTGCACAACAGCCACTAATATTCCGAGGGGGGGGGGCATTGTCAGACGATGCACAGATCTGCCATTTATTGCTGAAAGTGTTAACTTCTGTTGCTAGGCAAGCATCTCCAAAGCGTCTACTTTTTTCTCCAGGAGGAAATTTTTCCAAGTTTAAATAATATAACCCGAAATCCTAAAAACTTCTAATCAATTTTTGTTACTCTCGTATTTGAGTTTGTATACATCCAAATAAAAGAACACAAGTTAATGAAATGGTTATATAAATTTTAAATGGATTGGACATTTTTTGTAAGAATAGTTACGACAAATGTAATCTAAATTGTTTCGTCTAGGAATCGATTTTTTTTATAAAAAACAAGTCATATAAACATGTCCGAAACTCATTATTTGCTTATAAATGTGATAAAAACGTAAGCAAATCACGCGAATAAATGAGTTTTTTCAGTCATTAGAAGAATTAATAAAGGAAATAAAAAATTGGGAGAAAAATTATTGAAAATTTTGACGCAGTGTCTCAAAGACAGTTTTAGCTACCAATAAAAGAATGAAATAACTTAAATTAAAACACAATTGAGCAATAATGTTTTGCTTTTTTTAGTTTTTTTATTTTGTTTTGACAATTTCATTTTCGGTTCCATGGTCCAATCCTATCGGGTTTTTTTGATTTTTTTCTGTCCCATCTCAATTAATGTAAGATGGCCAGGCAGAGCTGAGAGGATAGGGTGTTTTATATCTAAATTTGGAAGAAGCCTTCTTCCAAATTTAGATATAGGTGGACGGCCTAAATTATAGGTGGACGGCCTTTTGGATTTTGGGTGAAAAGATTCAGGAAAGAAAAAGAAAAAAAATTGAGTAAACTAGCCCCCAAAACATAAGCAGTGCATGCTTCTAGATCCGAGTTATATTCGATAAAAATACGGTACCTAGGGGACGCTAGCTAATTAATTTTTATGTTTAATTAAAAGAAAATGATCTTTTTTTTGTAGATCTTATAGGCCAAATGTCCACTTATGTTCAATGTTCAAAACACTTGCAATCCATTAATCTAATTAAGGCAGGAGGGTCCATGTAAAAACAAAAAAATTGAAGGAAGGGGTCAGGCTGAATTTTTGGATGCTATATATATATATATATATATATATATATATATTATAATTATAATATAATGTATGAGGAGCAAACGTGGACCCTGCTAAAAATTGGTACCTCACCAGGAGAGTGTCGTTTTGAGGGAATGGGAAGCAGAGTGGAAGGGGAGTATACCTTTTCCCCTCTCCCCCTCAAGCACCTATGATATTAAATTGTTGGAGCCGGAACCTTTGATATTAAAATGTAATAAATGCAATGTGTATTATATAATTTTCAGGCGGACTTAATGGAGAAGGTGAACATAAGCAACGGTGTTCCAGAAGACGCCCGAGTCCCAGAGCCCCCCGTGGACGTAAAAGGAATTCCGGAATTCTGGCTCACCCTCTTTAAACACGTGGAACTTCTGGCAGAAATGATCCAAGTAAGTTGGCGCTATCCTTTGTTTTCGGTTGCAAGATAGAATAAAAGGCCAACAACTGCTTACTGTGGTTAAAAAAAGGTAATACATTGTTCGATAAAAAAATTGAACCAAGATGATATTTCCGAGCGCGAGTCTGTAAAAAAATAGAACAACCATATTTTAGGTTTTTAGGTATTAGGACCAGCTGCGATTTCTGACTAGAGATGAGACGTTCTCCAAAAAAAATTTCGGCGATATTCGCGCCAGAAAATACCACTTCCCTATTAGTGTTTTATCATAGATGAAAATGTAACGATCACTTGATCTAAGGGGGTCGACCATAGGTGGTGGGGGTTTTATTTTATACCCCCCAAAATCCCGATTTTAGCCGACACCCCTCTCTTAACTTTGGGGGTACCCCGGACACCCCCCCCCAAATTCAGGGGGTCCCAGTACTAAAAACGCTAAAAATAGGGTATTTGAGCCAGGGACGTACCCAGAGTTTCATTTGGGGGGGGGGGCGGATTGTAGTACCAAAAAAAATTTCGGGGGGGGGGGTTTGGGCGGAGCACCCCTTAATTTTTGAAAACGTTATTTTTATTTTATTTTTTATTTTTATTTTTAAAAAATTTTATGATTGAAATCTAATTATAAGAGTACTTAAGGGAGAGGGGTAGCCTGTAGAATCTTTAGAATAATACCTCATATTGAATAAAATAAGGTGTTTTGGTATAAAAAGACGTAAGTAAATATTTACGTTTTTGGTGGAAAAATTATACTAAATAGTACTGAAAATTTTCTCGATAGGAAGGTTTAAATTTCTAGAGGAAGAAGGGGTTAGGCTAAAAAAATAGGAAATTTTGGAAGAGGTTCGTCCTGGGATTTTTCTAACGGTGGTAGGGATAGGGAGAGGAAAATTTTTAGGCTAAGGCTGGTGAATCCCACCTTGCTAAGGTTTTTATTGATAAATAAAAATAAAACATCTAAGAGAAAGAGAAGGACAACAGGCAAAAATTTTGAGAGCTGTCAGGGTTCTCAGAATTTGAAAAGTGGTTACAGTCTTAGTCTTTCGAGGATCATTTTTATTATGTATTGTACGTAGTAGAGTAGGGTATCTGACTTAATTTCGACCAGGCCTTAATTTGGCCACCAATTTAGGGTGTTAGAAAATTGGCTTATTTTTAAATCACAAAAGAACTAGCACAAAAGTAATTGGATGAATGTTGAATAAAGTGTTTTTGCACAAAATTTTTATTTGTGTTATTCTGCATTATCAAAATTTTCATACAAAAAGTTATTTTTTTGTGATTTTCTTAATTTTTGCTTTGTGTTTAAACTGCATCAAATTTAGAACGAAACATTAAATTTATAACTTTAAAATAACTTCTATTTAAGGCTCAAAACAGTTAATTTTCATGTTTTGATCTTTTCTTCAAAATCACTTTGCAATGCATTTAACTAACTGCGCATTTTAAGATTCCGTTAATTTCGGCCACCTTGAAATTTATGTGAAAGAACCTGCCTTTTTAGCTGCTTTTAAATATCATCGTACTACCGTATTTATAAAGAATTTTTTTGCCTTTTTGACGTTTTTTAAGCCAAACAAAAATTCAACAAAAACTACAGGTTATTAAAACTTGTTTTTTAAGGTTTTGACATAATTATTTAAAGTCTTGCTATTAACCAATAAAGTTTGCTAACGGGAAGAAATTAAGTTATATGTACCAAGAACAATACCTTAGATAAATTTGCAACCTTTAAAAATTTTTATTGTTCGTTTTGGCAATATTTTGCGTTTCTCGGATTTTAACCTCCCCCCCCCCCTAATTTGAGGTTTAACCCCTCACTCCGGACCAACTTGCCCATAGGTCACCGACCTTCGACGGCTCAGGGGGGGGTCCACACGGGGGGGGGGGGGGCGGGGTGGGGGGTTTGGGGGGGGGGGGGGGGGTGGTGTTTTGAAAGAGGGGGGGGGGGTGGCGGGGGGTTTTAAAAATTGACAATTTCTCTGGGGGGGGGGGGGGGGGGGGGTGGGGGGGGGCGGGGGGGGGGTGGGGGGGGGTGCGGGGGGGGGGGGGGGGGGGGGGGGGGGGGGGGGGGGCGGGGGGGGGGGGGGGGGGGGGGGGGGTGACCAACTTGCCCATGTATGGTTGTGCCCCCACGTTTTATTGACCCCGCCCAAAAATGAAAAAAGTAACAAAAAATTATGGCGCCATTTTGACCTATTATGACGTCATCATCGCAAAATTTTTGCATTTTGGCAGTGCACAGGCTTGATGTTTAAAATTTGCTATCGAAAAATAAATTAAGCAAAGGGTTATCACTAAACTACCGAAAGGTACCATAGGTTTATTTTGCGGTTGCTAGGGTTTGTACAAATAATGCTCTGGAAAATATCTTAATGTCCGCATGTCGTTTCAACAGAATAGACCATTATTAGGAAATAATAATATAAAATTAATTTATAAATTAAAAGTTCTGGGCTATATTCTGATAAGATTTTTTATCAACCCGTCCCTCGGCAAAATATGCTCACTTAAACATTTTTCCAGTAAACATCACATTATAAAAACTGTTGTAGTTACTGCAATTTTTTATAGTAGTTCTGAAATATGGTAACATTTATTTAGGAACACGACGAGCCAATATTAACACATTTAATCGACTTGGAGCTTGTCATGTCAAAAGAACCAATGGTAACATTTTTTAAATATAAAATAAAATAAATGTGAGTTATTAAATTAAAATAATAAATCAGGAATTTTTTAAATTGAAAACAAAAAAAAGTAATATCTAAAAGATTTGTTGAAAATTTAATGTCGTAGATAAAAATGATTCCTTCAGAGTTTTTTATTTATTCACGTAAAGTCCAGAAAAAAATCTATTCTCTTGTCAGGATTCATTGATTATGTTTTTTACAATAGAAAGTTTTTTTGGTCAAATAAGGTGATAAATTGATTTTTTTATTTTTGATTTATTAAGATATAAATTTAATTTTTTAATGTAGTAGAACATTATTAATTAATATTAGAAATAGAAATTCCCTAATTTTTGGCCCACAGGGTGGTACGAGCATTCCATTTGATGTCATTTAATAATTTTCATTTTATTAAAAAATTTTGGAATAAATTTTGACAACCTACCCTTTTCTGGAATTTTTAATTGGAAATGAGCCCTTCCTTCGAAACCTATTTCTGTTTGTTACCTTGGATACAGGGGCGTAGCCAGGATTTCGGAAGGGGGGTTGCACTCCATACAAATTTTTCGAAAGTGGGGTTGTAGGGGGTTGTACTCCAAATTTTCAAAATACCGTAAAAAAGACATTTAAAAAGGGTAAAATTTTTGCGCTTTGCGCTAAGCGATTTTTTCTGTTATTTGCATTGTTTTTTTAAGTTAAACTTGAAAAATTTTAGGTTTAAAAAGGTATAACATTAAAAACCGTGCGACAGCACGAAATAATTTTCAAAAATTATCTCTGAAATTCATTAGAAACAATACTTAAAAGTTGTAAAAAGGTATATAAATGTCGAGCGCTGAGCAAAGCGAAGCGCGAGAAAAATTTTTAAAATAGTTCTCTTAGAAGTTTACGACCCCCAAAGAAGTTTTACCTTCGCCAGCCCAGAGAGTTACAACCCCCATAATCCCCCCTATGGCTACCCCCTTGCTTAGGTATGTAAATAGGATATGCAGAGTTATACTCGTAAAAATCTGTACACTTCCGATATTTTAGCTCTATAAAAAAGCTATATATTTTTACAAATTTACCCTTTTGTATGGAAGATAAATATAATATGCCCGTAAAAATATTTTTCCAGTGCAGTGCTTGTTATTTTTGTACAAGCATTCGGCGTTCTTTTTTGCATTTCAGGGCTTCACCTTAGTTTTTCATTTCGAGAAGAACGAATACTTTTCGGACTCCGTTCTTAGCAAGCACTATAGTATGAAATGCGTGCCCGATCCCGAGGATCCTTTCGAGTTTGACGGACCCGAAATCGTCGGTTGCACAGGGTAAGTCGGAGGGTAGCATAAAAGAGGATATCCCCCCGAACCCCCATCCCATTTTTAGCGTTTTTAGTAATGGGACCTCCTTAATTTTAGGGGTTGTCTGGGGTACCCCCAAATTTTTTAGTTGAGGGTTGTCGACATTTTTTAGGCTTTCAATTTCAGAGGTATAATTCTTCCCCCCCCCCTCCTGCCCAAATATTCCTTTGCGCTTTTCTCTTGCGTGTCTTTTGCTGACACCAACCACTCAAGATTTCATTCTGAGTGACCCATGGTGAACCCTTCATAAAAACCTAGGTTGGAGTGAGATAGTACGAACCCACTCACCCGGACCACAGCTTTCAGAATTGATTCGATGACCTCCTTTCTCATTTATAAACCTACCCTTCTGTTGGTTAAAAAAATTTATTCACCAGTGCACATGCACAATAATTTTTTTGCAATTTGTAGTTTTTATATATTTAATTAATATGGAATAGTTAATACAATTATTCCTCCTTATTATGTAGTTCATTATTTTAGTTCACAAATACACTGGTTACCGGGTAAAGATGTGACGAAAAAGCAGATAAAAAAGAAGCAAAAAAACAAACAAAAAGGTCAGACTCGCTTTGTGACCAAAACCGTGCGACAAGATTCTTTTTTCAACTTTTTTGACCCGCCAATCATCCCAGAGGAAGGGACCGAAGAAATGGTAAGTTTCTATGCCATTAAAAATTTTTCCAACAGGTTGGTTTCGATTTAAGTAGTGGGCTACATAGAACTAGAGAAGAATGTGATGTAGGGTAAAATCAGGGAGGGACTAATGGGACTAACTAAATTTTTGTTCAGAGGGTTTCACAAATTTCAAGGATAGGGAGAGTAGTTTTGTTGGGACTTTCGTTTTAGTTAGAATTTTAAAAAGCGTTCATACTCGGTCTAAAGAAAAGACCTCCAGAACTTCTCTAAATGCTTCTCTAACTTCTCTAAATCCAAAGCTTTTCGGTGAGTGAAAAAGTGGAGACGCAGAGCCCCTTTTCATGGAAATCCCTCAGCCCGGGATGCCTGAAACTTTTTAATTATATGCACCAAACACACTTAAAAACTCTATTAAAGTTGCACATTATTACGCAGATTCCTTTATTAGGAGAGGATATGGTTCGAAAAATAACCCACCGCAAAATTTTTATTTATACTTAAGCATTATAAGTCATAACACACTAAGGGCGGGGGGGGGGGGGGGGGGGGGGTGGCTTTTTGCTGTTTTGCGTTTGCTTTTTTTTTGCTGGTGAGTCTCGGGGGGGGGGTGCCCCCCCCCCCCCCGTGCCCCCAGTATTGATTTCAGCTGCAAAAAAGTTTATATCTTTGGATAAAAAACGGCGTTTATTTATCCATTTTAACTAAACCAACCACTACTAAAACTTTTTAGTTTATTATAAATTTTTAAACTTCTCGGGAAACGAGAAAAATTTTAAGTTTTTTTTATTATTATTATTATAGCATCACTAACGTTTTTTAAACTAATTTTTAAAACAAAGTTTTTTCCTCTCTCTATTTTGGAAAAACGTGAGTGCTACTCCTTGCGAAAAAATGCGGATTTATTCGATTTTGTCCTTCGTCCTATTCGCCCTGTCGACACGGTTAGGTAAAGATAATAAATAAATGATATTAATAAATAAAAAAATAATGATAATGTGGTGGGATTTTTTTTGTAGGACGCGGACATGAGGGAGTTGCTGTCGGCGGATTTCGAGATTGGTCAGGCGCTTCGGGACCGGATCATACCCCGGGCCGTCCTCTATTACACAGGAGAGGCACAAGACGACGACGAGTCTTTCGAAGAGGAGGATGAGGTTCGTTTTTTTGACTGTTTGTCTGTTCGTTTGTTTGTCTGTTTGTATGGTAACACCAAAAATATATAATATACCGAAAAGTGTGCAACTCCTATATGAAAAAGTAGGCCATTATAATGAACCTTTCCATTTAAATGGCACCCTCCATTATAATGGCATAGTAGCCATTTTGATTCGGCGAATTAAAATGGAGAAGAAGCCATTATAATAGCTATTTATTGATTTAATTTCATTTATTATATAATTCGTCATTACTCTGACACAATGAGTCAGAAGCGTCCTAAAATGCTCGTAACTGTGACTCTTTTTATCTCTTAACACACAAATAATCTAAACAAAATGAGTCAGAGTCACGTTGATTTTATACTGATTGTGACTCTTTGTGTCAGAGTAACGACGAATTACAAGTGTAATACTGTCCGGGCCGCACGAGTTTTTTGCGTGTCGGTCTAATACTGTCCGAGGTGTCTACAGAGCGGCTTCCACGCAGCGACACTGCCCAGATCCAGCAATGGAAATGGTCAACAGCTCTACCTTTTTCCAGTCAACTCGGACGATTTCCGCCACTGCTGACTGCCATTGCGAATACTGTCCGACATGCAAGAACTCGTGCGGCCCGGACAGTATTACACTTGTGAGTATTATGTAAAGTGAAAATAAATTAATAAATGGCTATTATAATGGCTTCCTCTCCATTTTAATTCGAGGAATTAAAATGGCTACTATGCCATTATAATGGAGGGTGCCATTTAAATGGAAAGGTTCATTATAATGGCCTACTTTTACTTATTTTTTCATATAGGAGTTGCACATTTTTCGGTATATTTTTGGTAACACTAACTTTAAATCAGCCGACCTTAATTTCGGCCTCCGGACCGACTGTTATTTTTGCCATGCGCAAAGTTATGATGAACAAATTGCAGATGGCTGGAGACATGACTATGACATGATGATCTATATTGCCATGCGCAGTTCATTTCATAGCCGGTGGCCGAAATTAAGCGTGGCTGAATTTAAGTAATTTATCCGATTATATATGTTATTTTATTTGTTGTCTTATTAGACTTCTGGACAGTTTTTGGTTAGTAAATAAATAAATAAAATAAATAAATAAATTTATTTTGTCATGTAAATACATAGACAGGAAAGACACAAAAGCATATCAAGAGTATTAGGGCCGTCCACTACTACATAGGGGACGAGTATTTCGCGTAGGAAGATGGCCCGTTTGATTGTTAGTTTGTTAGTTTGTAAATATGTTGGTTGAGTACTAACACTGCCAGGGGTCTCATGTATAAAAATCATTAGTACAGGTGAATAATTGAAAACTTAAAAATTACTAGTATCTTTAAAAAAAGCTTTAATGTGGTAAAGATCATCGTAATTAAGTATAAAACAAAAAAGGTTTTTTTATCACGTTTCTTAATAAAAAACTAAGGTTGCAAATTGCGGTCAGACGAGACACTATTTACAGTCTCTAATTAATTCATCAGTTGTTATCATTAGCGACTCATGGAAGGTAAACTGTAAAAAAATAATTTTGTGCTCCTTTAATAAAATGAAGTGCTTGGGCTAAAATTTATCAAATTTTAAAGTAGATGTTTTGTTTTAAAGAAAAAAGTCTATTCTGATTGATTAAAATTTGATTTTATTTAAAAAAGATTTATTATAAACGCGAAAAATAATGGGGAATCAACGAACTAGCCTTTTCTGCTACAAAAGTGATTAAACCCATTAAAAACAATATTTTAACAGTTTGTAGTTCACTTCCGTCGGGATTTTTATCTTTCTTTTGCTTTATGATGTCCTTCCTTTTTAATTTGTATTTTCAAATATCATAATTTTAATTAAATTAATAATAAGACGAAAAGAATGAATTTTTAGAGCGAAGAGGAAGAAGACGAAGAGAGCGGAGAGGACAGCGACGATGGTCGAAAGGTACCTTAAATAAGGTATTACTAACTACATACACACCTCGCTTTCTAGTTGTAGTAGAGCTTCTTTTTTTCCAATTAAAGGGGAAATGCGGTTGGTATATACCTACAAACCTGTGCTTGTTTCTGTGCGATGTCTCCCCTCTTTTCTTAACGGCTTGACCATAGGTGAGAAAAAGGGGGGGCAGGGTAGGGTCCACCCCCTTAGCCTCGAAATTTTGGGACCCCCACCGCTAGGCAAAAATCCAGAGGCCCACCCCCTCCCCCCAAATTTCCGAATTTTTTACCCCTGACCCCCCTCTAAAATTTGAAATCTAATTTCCCCCTTCCCCCCTCGGGAAAATTTTAGGTACTTTTTTCCCTAAAAAGCTAGGGGGTCCGGACCCCCCCTAGGATCCCCCTCCTAGTAGAATTTAAAATTCGATTTACCGCTGGACCCCACTCCCCTCCAGCTTCCCGAACCGTTCTCACCTATGGGCTTGTCTTGACCCTCCATCCCCTACCCCAAACCCCTCCCTCCACTTAAAAACAAAAAAACTCACTCCGCCCCCCCCCCCCGCCCCCCTGGGCTTGCCACTGCCATGGACGTTTTTCTGGGGTAGGCGGCAAATACTCTCGGCTAGGGAAGGGTGGACCCCACGCCCCACCCTACCCCCGAGATTCATCTATGCTTAACCCTACGATTTTTTGGCAAACCCCTCCCTCCACTTAAAAACAAAAAAACTCACTCCGCCCCCCCCCGCCCCCCCTGGGCATGCCACTGCCCTGGAGGTTTTTCTGGGGGAGGCGGCAAATATTCTAGGCTAGGGAAGGGTGGACCCCACGCCCCACCCTACCCCCGAGATTCATCTATGCTTAACCCTATGATTTTTTGGCGGTATGAAATAAAGTATTTTGCTTTTTTTTTAATTTAAACAGGTGAGGGTTACACTATAATTAGATTTGATTTTTAAGTAAAAATGATAACTAAGCGATCCTTGTTTGTAGCTTTGATTTTGATATGCAGCAATATTTAACGATCGTTTGTATGTTTGTATTATTGCTTTTTTATAATTGTATTTTGAGATTTTTTTAATTGTGTTAATATAAAATTAATAAAATTAGTGCTTTTTTGTGTTTATTGTTTGTCAAATTTTAAACTATATCTGCAGACCTGTGCACGGTCTGGAAATGCCCGCCCCCCGCTTTATTGGGGGATTTGCCCCCCCCCCTCCCTCCCGGTTTTATTGCCCCCTTCCCCCGCCAAAAAATGAAAAAGTACCCTAAAATTATGACGCCATTTTTGACCTATGATGACGCCATCATCGCGAATTTTTTGCAGTTTTTAGCCTATTTCAATGTATTTTAAACCATTTAGACCTATTTTTACCTTATTTTCGCTTTTTTTGTCCCTTTTTTCCCTTTTTCCTTGTTTTTTCTCATTTTTTTGTTTTTTTTTCTTTCTCCCCTGCTTGCCCCCCCCCGTTTTATTGCCCCCCGGTTTAAAAAAGTTGCCCCCGTGCTCCCCGTTTTGGAATTGCCCCCTCCTAATAAAACCCCGGGGGGCAGTGCACAGGTGATTATCTGGTTTTTTGGTGGTATACAATGGTTTTCATGTATTTTGTATTCTTTTAGAAGTCGGAATCCCAAGATGGTAAACAGCAAGAAAAACCTGAAGAATGCAAACAACAGTAGAATTTCTATTTATTTAGTTTCTGTTGAATAATAATTAAAACAGACGACAGCACTATAAACAATATCAAAACAAAATATAATTATTAAATTTAGGGGAAAAATACATTTTTAATATTAATTTGTTAAATTTAAAATGTGCTTATGTCTGTTTTAAAGTTTATAATATAATAAAAAGTCAGTCACTCTAGTATTATAATTAAATAATTAATGATGAACCGGTAATGTTTTTACGCGAGAAAATCTATATTACAGATATCGATATTATGTACGAACGAAGTCAGATAATTTTTTACTTAAATGAGCTTCGTTGTGTTCTGTTTAGCTGAGTTCACGTTTAACATTAAGTGTGTTGATATTGATATTTTTTATTACAATGTTGTAATTCATATTAATATTGCGCCAAGACATTATTTTGTCTAGTGAAAACTCTGTTTTGGCCAGGTGTAAAATTTACAGTGCAAATTTAATTTAATTTTTTTGTTATTAAATGTTCTGTTTTTAATAATTAATTGTAACCAGCGGGTCTACAAAAAGTGGCATTTTAAAGGTAAAAATTAATTTATTTATAAAAGTTTGTGTCAAAATTTTTAGTGGGTCCACAAAAATATTGTGTACTGGAATAAAAAAATTGGCAGACACTATCTCGCCAGCGCTATACCCAATACCAAACTCATTTTGTTGTTTAAATGTGTAACTGGATCTGCACACTTACGTAATATAGGTATTATGATTTAATTTCAGTCTATTGATTTTGTTTTAATTTTTCTATTGAGTTCATTTTTTAACAAAAGCGTCATTTTTTGTTTGTACTTAGCTACTTCTATGGTATTTTATTATTGTGTTTCTCACTATGATTGTTGCAGTGATAAACTTTTCTCATTTAAGGTTAGTTTCTCTGCGATATCAAATTTTTTATTCAATTTTATAAAACAGTTGAGTAACTGACTTAAATTCGGACAGCTTTAATTTCGGCCACCTCCTAATAGTGCTCTTCAAACGCAAAATGACATCAGAACATAAAATCACATCAGAACAAAAATCAGAACATGACGATCTATCGAGACATGCGCAGTTCATTACATAGCGTTGCATATGGCAAAAATAACAGCCGGTTGCCGAAATTAAGGCTAGGCTAATTTAAGTTAGTTACTTTAATGTTATTTTATTTTTAGCGTAACTTCATCTTATTGCATAATGATAAAATTACGTTTAATTTTTTTTGCGCAGTTCTATGCAATGGGTTGAAATTTGTTTGTTTTTTATGCATAGATCTACCGACCGTAAGATGGAGTTTTGGGAAATTGAAAGTGATTTCCTTTTAAAAAAATCCGAGGAACTGTTTTCGATGGTACCACTTGGACTTTAGTTTTTTTGTTTCAGCTGCTGGAATATTTTTACTCTCTCCCTTTAAAATACATTCTGCTATTAAAACTTTCAATATCACTTCAATACATAAAATCATTAAGTCATTAATTTTCAAACATCACATCCTACTGCAGTTAAATCCTCTTAAAATTCAATTTTATTGATGTTACTACTTTTTTAAGAGTTCAAAAATTCGTTTTTTTAATATAACTTTATTAAAGACGTTTATTGAGTCAACTGGGCTAATTTTGCCTGTTGTAAAGTTTTCTTTGTTTTAAGCTTTCTAGTCTTGAGGTTGGTAGGTTTATTTTTTATCATGGTTGGGCAGTATTGTTCGACTGCTGAAATGGACTTTTTTCGCAGAATATATTTTTGTTAAAAAAAAGATAAATCTACTTTTTTGCAATGAAAAGTAAGAAAAAAAAAACAATTTCTGGGCATTCGGTGCTTACAAGTTTTTGGTGAGATAGTTAAACGTGGGTTAAACCTTAGTTAAACGCGAGTTAAACCTTTCTAATGTGATAGGCGATAAAACATGTATAAAACGCAAAATGCGGACGGCGCCACAGCTGCTTAATGTAAATTGAATTTTCGGTATTTTAAGTAATCTTTACACAAAAACGCAACTTGCATTCCGCGTGTGAGACGCAGTATTAATCGGAAAGTGTTAAATCCTCCCTTAGTCGATCCGGCTGCCTTGCTGTGCATTATTTGCGTTCTATGGGTACTTTCGTTGCTGGTCTGCTCCGGTTATATTATTACTGTATTGATAATAATTGTGTGTTTCACCGATTAGGTTTTTTTTTGTTATGCTGCTGTCTGACGAGTGTGATTAATTCATTCATGTCCAATATAAATGAATAAAAATTTCGAGATGAACGTATTTTTGTGAAACACTAGTGCTAAACAAAACATTACCTTTACACAGTCCACCTTTAGCAAGCCACGTGTTAGTATTTTAGTTTTTTTTCTTTCCACATCTTATTGGGTGTCATTCCCTTTTCCCCCTGTGTGTTTTTAGAATTTTGCGAGATTATGATTGAAAAGTTTATTTTTACCGATTTTGATTAAATTTTGAGTTATTTTGCTGTTAAGTTGTGAATTCAATAGTGCATGTAATCAAGGTCAGCTAGCTTTAATTTACCTATAGCTTAAAAATTTTAACCAAACATAAATTTAACAATAGCCGTTTATTTTTTACTGTGCAGTATATTGCAATAATACTGTAGAGTAAAGTTGTAATATTTTTTCAATTTGTTAAAGAAATAAAAAAATTTGGTCAATATTAAAAAAAACAGTTCGACAAGCCACTTTCCAAGGACCATTGCGTTATAGTTTAAATTGACTTTCAAATAATCAGAGTATATCGAAATTATAAATAAAAAGAAATTATACAATAAAACTACAAAACTTATAGCATATGTCTAGTCTAGCATAACAAAATTTTGGATTGGGTGTCTCGCCGCGAAATCGGAATTTGTTATGAAAAATACGAAATAACCCGGTAAGGACGGCTCTTGAAGACTGAATGCACGTAAAGCTGCGTCGGGGGCAGGTGACCCTGCCTCCTATGTTGAGACATATACAGGTTAGGAGGCAGCAAACTTCCCGATGAAGGCAGGTCAAAACCGTTTTTCCCAATTCAGACACCCCATCCTTGCCGGGATTATTATTATTTATTTTCGTCCTAAGACAGGAACATACAAAAGCAAAGTATACACCACACTAATTGTATGACCCAACAAGCAAAACTGAATATTTTTTTAATACTACCCATTAATTTTCAACCTTAAAAGGATTCATGAATCCCTGAAATTGGTAATAAAGAGCAGCTAAAAACCTATTTAGTTTTACAAAACACGAAAATTATGAAGAAAAAAAATAATTAAAATACCTCTGACTCTGGGATAACTCTGGAGATATTTATCACGCTGAACAACTTTCGTTTAAATGGGAGGGTTGGGAAAACTGTAAATTCCACCGACACCGCCTCAAATTTAAGCAAATTATATATTGATGTGCAGGTTAGGCTTAGGTTAAAATTTGTATAATACTAAAAATTACGGTAGATTTTGGTCGGTGGAATTTACAGCTTGCCGAGGGTTGTGACCATCGTGTAAATTTGCACTCAATTTTCTTGTATTCCGATTATTCAGAACAAGCCTTTGGAATTTGGTCTTTGGAACTTGAACATAAACAGCACAATAAGTATAAAATCAAGGTGACTTAAACGTAAATAGGGTAACTGACTTAATTTCGGCCACCTTTTTTTATTTTTTTGAAGTTTTTTCTGGTTTTTACAATCGACCCAAAATTTGGTCTAAATAAATCAAACGATAGCTATTTTTCTTATTCCAGTGCAAATTTTTAAAATTTCTGTTACACTTAAAGATCAATGAAGGTTTAAAGTTTTGTTTTTATAGTGGCCGAAATTAAGGCGCGAGCCATTAAATTCGGCCACCTAGAAAAAATTGGCTGTAACTACTAACTATTACCAAAACGAACAATAAAAATTTTTAAAGGTTGCAAATTTATCCTTAAGTATTGTTCTTGTTATATATAACTTAATTTTTTCCCGTTTGCAAACTTTAAAGTTATTAGCAAGACTTTAAATCTAAATAATTATGTCAAAACCTTAAAAAACAAGTTTTAATAACCTGTATTTTTTGATGAATTTTCGATTTTGGCATAAAAATCCGTCAAAAAAGTCATACGAGCTAAAAAAATTCCTTATAAACACGGTAGTACGATGATATTTAAAAACAGCAAAAAAAATGCAGATTCTTTAACCTAAATTTTAAGGTGGCCGAAATTAACAGAATCTTAAAATGCGCAGTTAGTTAAACGCATTGCAAAATGATTTTGAAAAAACAATGCAGAATAACAAAAATAAAAAACTTTTGCAAAAACACTTTACTCAACATTAATCCAGTTACTTTTGTGCTAGGTCTTTTGTGTTTTAAAAATAAGCCAGTTTTCTAACACCCTAAATTGGTGGCCGAAATTAAGTCCTAATATTTTGTGCCTAATATTTTGTGTAAAAAAATATTTTTTTGTATTTTTGTGTATTTTTGATACCCTAATATTTTGTGTAAAAAAAGATAAAAAGAGACCGAGTTACGTGTATTTAATTACGTATCTGACTCATTTTGTAATGTTACACTTTTGATAAAGTATAAACCAGGCATAACAAAGTTCTTTTGAAAATTTATATACAGTTTATTTAAAAGTCGCTTTATTATAGAGCGCAAGTGTATTGCAAATGGATGTTGCACATAATCAATAATAAGTATTACTTGTGACGATTTTATCATAATAAAAATCTGCCTTGACCTGCGAATGTGGTATATCGCGCTCTTATATCCAAATCAAGACACTATCGTACTTTGTGAGAAACGTGTTTAATTATTACCTTGCGTTTAACAGCCGCTCAAATTAGACTTTAATAAGTAATGAATAAGGAAATAAATATTTTACATTTTTCTGATTTAATAAAAACAAAAAGTTATCTTAAACAAAAAGTTTTAGGTTTAAAATCTATTTGTGTAGCATAAGCTCATTGATTTCAAAGCTGTTTAAAATGTAATTTGCAAAAAAATCATGTGGACTGAATAAAATTACAGTCGTGAGTTTATTTTACCGACAGAAGGGTAGACAGTTATATAGGTATTTAACTATGAAAGGTAAAAGGTGGATTTATTCTAAACGATTTTTTTTCGGTTTGAAACTTTTTTTAGGTTTCAAAACCAACGACATACAATGTAGTGGTATTAATAATATTCCTAGCCTAAATATTCCTAGCCTATTACAATATTCCTAGCCTAAATATAATGTAACGAAGTTTTCTGTCATTCAGAGCAGAAGAACTTCCAGAGTCTCCCCCTTTAAATAAATAATCCCAGTGCATATAACACTTAATTATCCTTCAATTAGGTTTTAAGTTATTTTAGCTGATTTTTTAACCTTGTTAATAAGTTTTGAAAATATTTAGTTAAAAAAACTTTCAAACAGCAATTCGTCGTTACTACGGCAAAATAAGCCACAGTTCTTATAAAAAATGCACGACTGTGACTTATTCTAGTTTTCATACAGACCTTAATAACTTATATAACTGTATATCCTTGCTTTTTAAAAAAAATGTAAAATATTTTAAGTTTTAATAAATATCTTTATTTCATTTTGGTATTATATACACAACAGTATTTAAAATGCTGCTAAAAGTGCAGGTAAATTTTATTTTATAATTATTAATCATTTTTCTGGAAAAAAATTATAAGCAAAATTTGTGCATATAATGCAAAGGAATGCTCTAGCTAGCAATATTTTATCAGAAATTAAACATAAAAATAAAATAAAAATTTAATAATAAAAACTATTGAAGATTGGGTTAATAATGTTTTATCAATAATTTATTTTTGCAACACGTAATATTAATTTTTTAATGGTTAAAATTAAAAAAAAAGTTATCATAGATGACGCGGGAGCGCCACGGGGCACCGCGCCAGCCATAATAAGAGAAAGGTGGGTAAATTTAGTAATTTTTGTTTCATCTTTTTTCTTTGCATTATTATTATTCTCTGAGGCTTTTATCGTAAAACCGATATTCTTTAACCGTTATTGATTAATTAGCCATAAATATGGGCTGGAAATATTAAAAAAACGGGTCCGGCACAAAAGAGTCCCGCACAAAAGAGTCCTGAAAAAATTCGCAGCTGGCACAAAAGAGTCCTGGCACAAAAGTCTCCCGGCACAAAAGAGTCCTAGAGAAAATGCGTTCATGCGCCCAAGCGCTGCGAGCGCTGAAGTCGGCACAAAAGAGTCCTGGCATAAAATCAATTTTTCACAGCTGAGATACAATGTTCACACCTCAGCTTTCTTCCAGTTTTTTTATTTGTTTTTTAATTAGCCTCTTAAGAGGTTGTGTGAAGAATTACGATGGTAAAAAATTTATGTTTTTAAGTATTTTTATTATTTAGTTATTAATACGCTCAAAGTTTTGTAAAGTATTTAAAAAATTAGAAAAACATGTGTTTGGGTTTGTGTGTGTGTTGTGTTGTGTCATGTCCATGTGTTGTGTTTGGGTACAAATTATATAATATTGAATTAGTGTTTTTTGTCATAATTGAGTAACAAAATCATGTCTAAATAAGTATTTTAGTTGGGATAAATTTTTTGTTCATAGATAAAATATTACAATTTTTATCAAATAAGTGTTTTGGTCGTAATTGTAAGGACAACCAGATGTGTCCAATTTAATATGGCTTTAAATAACTTTTAAATCTTAAGAACTTTTAGCATAATCACAAATTTGTTTTATAATTCGTTTTAAGTTAAAAATTAAAAAAATAAGGTTATAAACATTTTTAAAAATATTATAAAAGATTACGACAGAATTCCGAATGTACAGAAAGATTTTGCATGATGAGTATATTAATAATGGGAGGTGAGATAAAAATGGATACCACAAATACCTAAAAAGTAGTTATATAATGAATAAAAAACACATAAAAACATAAATTTTAATAAAAAAGTAAATTGTAATAAAAAAATTGAATATACCATTAAATAAATATTAATTGATGAATCTATTACTAAAACGAACATAACCTCCTAATATAATTGCGAAATTCTCTTCGATACATTTGAATTTCCATCGTAACCTTTATACTTTTGTGTAGTTTTTTAAACAATTTTTTACTTTTAAAGTGGTATACTTTACTTCTAAAGCAGAAAAAATAGGTGACCTAAAAAAGGAAAAGTTAACAGAAGTGATTTTTCTACCCTTCAATATCAAGCTCCGGGGCTCCAGCCATTTCAAGCAGATGGAGAGACTTGTTTGATACTCGTGCGGGCTTGCTGAGCCGCCTCGCCGCGTCTCGCGCCGTTTCGCGGGCGAGGAAGGGAGGAGAAGGGGGTCGGTGGGCTTTGAGCGGCGTTAGGGTGCGGGTCCGCTCTTTTTTCGCTTCTTTCGCTCCGGTTCTGCCTCCGTGCCGCTTACCATGCCAGCAGCCGATGTGGGAGATTATGCGGAGGGTATGCAGTTAGAGAAGGCAATACGGAAAGTGATTACAGAAGATGTTTTAGGAAGTTTATTTATTCTATACGCATTTTAGGCTATTTTATCGTTTAAATACACGTGGAAAAAAATTTAGTTTAAAAAATTCTGTTTTCTCTGGAAAACATTACATAATAGTTAAATACCGGTTAAGTGTTGTTAAACACGGCTACAGTATAAGTTTTTACTGCGCCACTTTTTGAAAATTAACAAATTTTTATTGATTTATTATTTTATTTATTTATTTTTCTACTTCTTATTCTACTCCACTTTTTTGTGTCTTAACAGGCGCCTGGGGCTTAATATGTTCGTTGCTTTACCTCCGTACACTGTTTCATTGTATGTCAGCTGTTAAAAATTGATTTTATGCCAGGACTCTTTTGTGCCAAGCTCAGCCCTAGCAGCGCTTGGGCGCATGAACGCATTTTCTCCAGGAATCTTTTGTGCCGGGACTCTTTTGTGCCAGGACTCTTTTGTGCCAGCTGTGATTTTTTTCAGGACTCTTTTGTGCCGGGACTCTTTTGAAGGTGAGCCTAAAAAAACATCAAACCTAGCTGATCGCGCTTTGCAGTATTGAATTTAACAACAAAACAATTTAAAATTATATACATTTTTTAACATTTATTTATCGAATTTCTTAATTTAGAATAAAAAACAAAATTTTTAACAGCTAAATTAAATTATTTTTTGTATATTTTGTAAAAAGGCGAAATTTAAACTGCGTTACAATTAATTTTTAACGGCATGTAACATCACAATTTTGATGGTTCCTCCACTTATGTGCCCCATACAGTTCTACGATTTCCCAGATACAGATTTTAAAATTAAACCGTAGTCTATATTTAAAAATAAATATGCTAATTTGTATTCGTAAACTTTAATGTTTAAAAAAGCTTTTAAAGTGTAAAAATATATTGTGTAAAACACAATAATTTACAGTTTGTTCTATTTCAGCTACCATTGTAGTTAAATCAAAGGTGGATAATCTAATAAAGGTATGTCACAGCGGTCTGTAGCAGCGTGCATCATAAAATCCAATTCTGGCCGGACGTGCGGCTTCTGGCCGGACATACGGCTACTGGCCGGACGTGCGGCTTTGGGCCGGCCGTGCGGCCCTAATTTCATTTTTTGATCCACGCTGCTACAGAGCGCTATGACATACCTTTATTAGATTATCCACCTTTGGTTAAATGTAATGCCTGCTGCCATTTCAAATTGTCATTGCAATGTACATACATAGTATTGCAAAAACATAAATTTCAATAAAAATAAGACTGAAATATATAAAAATACAACAAATTGCAGCATAACCAAATAATTTATTTTAGTTTTGATCTTTTCAAATCTTTTTACTTTTATTTAGCTCCATTGGTATTGTCTTGCGATAATTGGTTTTACTTCTGCCCATTGGATAAATGGTAAGTTTTAAATTCAATTAAAATAAAATAAAACAAGATCACAGAATTGCAAGCAAATTCCATTAATACAAATACACTTAAAACTTTATAACTGTCAACTTATCTCAAGCTATGAGCAAATAAAATCTGGCTGAACTCAATAATATTGCAATATTGAATCGACTATTTAAAAACAAAACTAATAAAAAATTTTAACAAAAGCGTTTTAATAATAAAAATCAAAACCCGTATTGTCAATAATTATTTATCAAATTTCTCAATTTGGAACCCAACTGCAAATTTTTTTTGAGGACTAAAGTTGGTTAAGTTTTGTATATTTTGGTAAAAAGTGGAGTTAAAAAATATATCTGCGTTTTTATTTGTTTTAAAAAAAACACGTCATCACCGCACAATTTTAATTGGTCCGCTCATGTATGCATACTAATTTTAGACGTCAGCCAGATATAATTCAACCATAAGTATAATTTTTTTTAGAGGAACTTCAAAATTCATTGTTTGTTTTGAGTATGTCTTGCAAATTTAAACAAGAAATAGTATAAAAACAGTTAAATGGAACTATGTATTTGTGCCTATGACACTTATTTTGCTTTTGCATTCCCAAAAGTTATCAAAAATAAAGAAACAATAAACAATATAATATTAATATTTAAAGCGCAAAAATATATATTTATGAAAACTTTAGTTATATAAACCAATAGAATGTTTATTTTTTTGCCCAATTGGTTGATATGTTTGGCTAAAAGACAATTGAGCTAATTTATGTCGATAAACAAAAATAGATCTTCGATTAGGGATTACAATAGTGACTAAAGAATTTAATAAAAACTTGCAGCCGAGCAACAAATCCCAAAAACCGGTCAAAAATTTGATTAATAAATAAGATTTTTAAATTCGATGAAATTTTAATTATTATATTATTATTTGTTATCTGCAATAATTTGTAAAAATTAAAAACTGCTCAAAATTTCCGCGAACAAAATATTTAGAATATATTAAAAGAAAAATCGGATATTTTTGTGACCGCTTCTGCTATTTTAAATGCTATTTTCTTTTAAGCTTAATTAAAACACTTTCTTCGTGGAAATTTATGAAGATAAATACCTGGTCAAAAGTCGCCCTATAGCAGAATGAACAACAATGCGTATAAAGTAAATAAAAAAGTAAGTAAATAAATAAAAAAAAATATGTGATTGTGACTTATTTTAGATAAAATAAGTCACAATCACGTGTAGTTTGTAAAAACTGTGACTTATTTGGCTGTAGTGACGACGATAATTTTTTCAGAAGATGAGACCGCTTCCCAGTACGTACGCCCGTGCTATTTCACCAGCTGGTCCCAGTACCGAATCGGGAAGGGGAAATTCCAACCCAGCGACTATGTGACGGGATTGTGCACGCATATCATCTACGCTTTCGCGTGGATAAACGACGACTTCACGCTCAAGTATCGATTGATTATCGATTTTATTAAGTTTGTCGGAATTATCGACTTTTCCCTTTTTGTTCGCCTAGCGCGTAATGTTACGACAAAATAAGCTTTGGCCAAAAATGCTAATTTTTTAGATAAAAATCAGCATATTTTACAAGAGTTTTTTTCAGCGTGCTGGTCTCAAGAACACTATTTTTGAATAAAAATTAGCATATTATTATCTAGTACTTTCGTTGGTATCAAAATCTGGGTTTTCTAACGGAAGTTTTTTGACAAAATAGTTGTCGTTTAAATTAAAAGCATCCCAGTAGTTTGTTAAATTTTTTTGTTAAAAAATTATTTTTAAAAGAGGATATAGCATAAAAAACAAGTTTTCCACTTGCAGTTTAAAGTTACTGTAAATATAATTGCTTAATATAATATTTCTTGCCTGGATTTTAATTTTCTTTGAACATTTACTTTATTATTTACGATACTCCAAACAGGAAGTTTTACACTTGGGGTTTTTATAGTGACTATACTTTCCTAATGATAATTTTGCTTATAAGTTCCCGAATATTTTCAAGATACGATATTTCAAGCTCCAAGTTATCCATTTTGGGTTCTATGTTGCCGTAGCTTAATATATGGATAGTTTGGTTTCAAAAGTTGATATTGAAATTTTCCGAGCTTGTGGTACCTCAGGAGTCGAGCTTTCCGTTTACGGGGATTTACATCCTCGTCCCCATATAATTATAATTATGATTATAATTTCTTGATATGTCGCGCCAATATTTTGCGTTCGTACACTACCTCCGGATTCAAGTTTACTATTTGAAATTTCAAGTTTTCGGCAGTATAATTGCTTAAGACGTTATTGAATGGGGTGTTAAAGGAGCACTGTCACAAATCAAATTCCTATAACGCCCGAACCGGACTGCTCCTTTAATACTGAACCGATTCAGCTGAAATTTAAAAATTTTGTAGCCTTGTAGTGGAGCACTCTAAATACCAAAGTTGAGTTAGGTAGGTATGGTATTAAAGGAGCAGTCCGGTTCGGGCGTTATAGGAATTTGATTTGTGACAGTGCTCCTTTAAGGTCTTGGAAATATTTTTGTTGCTTTTCCCGGTAAGGACGGGTGCCTGAATTGGGAAAAACGGCTTTTACCTGCCTCCTACCTGCCTCTATAGGAAATTTTGCTGCCTGCTACCTGCCTCCACCCTGCCTCCTACCTGCCTCCGAGGCAGTTTTAGCTGCCTCCTACCTGCCTCCTAACCTGTATATGCTTTAACATAGGAGGCAGGGTCACCTGCCTCCTACTTGCCTCCGAGGCAGTTTTACCTGCCTCCACCTTGCCCCCTACCTGCTTTCAACCTGCCTCCATGCTGCCTCCGAGACAGTTATACCTGCCTCCTACCTGCCTTCAGTCTTCCGGAGGCAGGTTCAAGAGCCGTCCTTACCGGGTTATGATACTTCCTAGTCTTAATTTCCGCCATAATGTTCTAAGCTCCTGTAGATGTTTATGTTACTGAGGACTCAAGTTCCTACTTGGTTCCTAAATTCCTGCTAAATATTTTTAGAGCTTACGATCCCGCGGATATTCCGAACCCCGCAGATAGCGAGGGGACCTATAAAAAGGTCAATAATCTGAAACAACAAGATTCCAAACTCAAAACTCTTCTTTCCATCGGAGGATGGACATTCGGACCAAGGTAAGTGCATAAAATCCACTAAGAAAAACAAAAAACACAACATTTGAAAATAATTTAACTATTTTCAAGACCTGAAAATTACTTTTTTAAAAAGTTCGCAAGAGATTTCTTTATTAATAAACAACAATTACTGCAAAAAATTTTTCACATTTAAAAGCAGACCCAACTTATGCAATATTCAAGTAATTTTTGCAATCAAATTATAATTTTATTTGTATACCTTAACGAAAAACACAATGGTAGTTTCGAAATATTATTTCGCGCATTATTATTCGGATTTCGTAATTTTATTGATTATCCTGAATAGTACGAGGCGTCCCGTTTGGTAAGGCATATTTTTACCCACTTTTTACTTGCTTTCATGACAAATTTGTTGCCAAGTACCTGCCTCCAACCTGCCTGTTAATTGCCTCCAGTTACACTTTTTAACATTCTTCATGTCGACCTGATTCTATTTTCTTGTTGAAATTAGTGTTATTTTTTAGGCTTTTTAAAAATATGGCTTCAACAAAGGCAGGAAGAACCGTGTTTATCGATTCGGCTATAGAGTTCGCAAGAAAGCACAATTTCGACGGTATAGATCTGGATTGGGAATACCCACAAGGGACCGACGACAAAAACAACTTTGCCGCTTTGACCAAAGTATGTACTAAGACGAAAAAATTAGATAGTTGCTGTATTGCTAAATTAATTATTTCACCAGTTGTATATGGAGTTAAGATAAATGCGATGCGGCGAATACTAATTCGAAGTACAATGTTGATTAGCATTGTTTCGACTGAAGTCCTGGAGCCATTAGCAAGGCAATTAAACGAACAAATAAAAAAACATAATAGTTTTTCTTTATTCAGACGCCTTTTTAAAGGTAAAAAGACGTGAAGCGAAATATAACATGTAGGAAAACTAACAAAAAAGAAGATGGGATATAAACCTACGCCATTCTCTATGTATTAATATTGACCATAAAATACTAAGATTTTTTGTAGCGGCTTTTTCATTTTGTAGATTAATTATTTAGCGAATATTTCTGCAGACTCTTCTTCAAGACTTATTTTTCCAATTAAATTGAAAAATTAGGGCTTGGAGTTGGACTTAAACCAGCGATTCTTCCCACTCATTGGGAACGCCCTGCCACTGAGCTACCCAACCCACAGCGATATTTGGCTAAATTCATTTTTTTAAAGCCGTAGTTTAACAGCGTCGCGCTGTTCTTTATTTATTTGTGCGGCTGGTTCATAACACAAATTAATGCGTCAAAATCTATGCAAAATGTGAACTTATGCAAATTTTGAGTGATTATAATTTGTCGGAAAAGGTATAAGCACTCGGATTAACAAGTTAGCACCGTAATAACTTTGGAATGTGGGGTTAGTTACATTACCATTTGAAAAATACACCTACAAATAGATTTTTTCAGGGCATTTTTTAAATTCAGTGATTGGTTATTAGTTACAGATTGCGAGGCTTGCGAAAAGCATTTAAACAAATGGATTTACTGTGGGGCCACCGCGTTTGCTTTTGGTGAATAGCGGTGCATTTTAAATGCCCAATCTTTTTTCAGTTCCTTAGCGATTGCTTTCAAATCTGACTCTCAGATCAGGGTCTCTAAACTGAGTAAACAGCAACAAACATGTTCTAAAAAAAACTTTCACCTGGCAGACGTCTCAGAAAACTAAAGAAGCAACCCCGTGATCTAGATTATCACTGGTTGGATTTAGCTGTTTTGACTAAGGAATGTTTTCCCGCTTCCCAAACGATGACACTTACGGTATCTGTAAGCGTGCATTTCTTTTCCTGTTAAATTGACTCTTTTTTTACCCGACATAAAATCGCCTTTAAGGTTTTAATTTTAAAATAATTAAAAAAAATAAGTTTATTATTTTCAGGAAGCTCGCCAAGCGTTTGAAAAGGAGGCGTCCGACATGGAGCGAACGCGTTTACTTCTGACTGCGGCCGTGTCGGCCGGCCAAGGAACCATCAGAAACGCCTACGATATACCGGAACTAGCCAAGTATTTAATTATAATTAATTATTTTACTAATTAATTACTTCTGACTGCGGCCGTGTCGGCCGGCCAAGGAACCATCAGAAACGCCTACGATATACCGGAACTAGCCAAGTATTTAATTATAATTAATTATTTTACTAATTAATTACTTCTGACCGCGGCCGTGTCGGCCGGTCAAGGAACCATCAGAAACGCCTACGATATACCGGAACTAGCCAAGTATTTAATTATAATTAATTATTTTACTAATTAATCGATTTATTTATTTATGGAGAAATCAATATTATTGAAGCTAAAGGCGGAATCCATTCTTCTCACAAAGTAAACTTTCGTGGTTTTTTAAAACAGGGAAACTGGTTTGTTTTGGCCGCTTTGAAATAAAAGCAAACAGTATTTGAATTGTTGTAATTGACAATATTTCTAATTTAAAATTATTTCACAAACAAGCCATTAGATTAGAAATACCCTTTTAATAAAGTTTGGTTTGTAAACTGCGTTGAATTGAACGATAAACATAAAGTATATTACATACTACATGTTACTAAGAAAAATATGATAATACTTAGAAACTATAAAGTAATGCCTGCAAATAGTTTTCATGTAAACTATATGATTGATTTTTTGATATGAAATTGAGCTTATAATTTGCATATTATAAAAATGTTTAGGTATTAGGACAGTATTTTCCTAACGAAATGTAGTTAAGTGCAGTTTGGTTATAATTTCTCAGCTAACTTATCTGCCTTAAAACAATCCTACTACGTTCATAATATATAGCTCTGGGACCCGATTCAGTTAAACAAGGTTTCTAGAATAGAATGAAGTATACAGTGCTTAAATGTTTAATTTTAGGTTTGTATAATTTTACAACGTTTTTTGTTTAATTATAAAGTTTAAGGTGTTTGGTCGACTAAAAATTAGCTTCAAGTAAGGTGTAAAAATTGGTTCCTAAATTTCAAAATTTTTAATTTTTTAAAATAATTTAAAAACTAAAAATACCAAAAAATTCATATACAAAACAAATATTTTGATAAGCAATACGTAACTGAACGAAGTACACTATTAAACTTTGTAGGAACCATTGTTTTTACTGGAGATTTCAATCTGCCAGGGGTAGATTGGTTTTCAAATAAAATAACTTCAAACACGCAAAATGAAAATAATTGGTTTGAGTTTCTTATTGAGCTAGGTATGTATCAGCTTGTTTCACAACCAACTCGTGGGAATAATTATCTGGATCTTTTGTTTACAAACGATAGAGAAATTTTCAAATAATGTTACTATTGCGCCCAGCTTTTCACAATCAGACCATGACACTATTTTATCTGAAATTAATTTTAAATTATTTGACAGTCCTAAAAATAAGATTCAAAACTACATACCTGATTTTTTAAAAGCAGATTATGATATGCTAAGTTTATACTTATCTACAATCAACTGGAAAATATTATTTGAGGAATGTGGCACAGTAGAAAATGCTTGGCAGAGATTCAAGGATATTTTGTTGTTAGGTATCAATAGACATGTCCCTGGAAAAAAATATTTACAAACAAAAAAAAATTGTACAATATCCAATACAAATAAGAAAACTACAAAATCAAAAGAAAAAACTTTGGCGTAAGCGTAATATTGATGAAAAATCAAGATCAGAGTACAAAAAAAATTTGCAAAGTATACAAAAATAAAGTTAGAGATTTTAACACTAATAAAGAAACAAAAATTTTAAATTCTGGGGGTTTAAACAATTTTTATAAATTTGTTAATAGTAAAATCAAAACAAAAGAAACTATCCCACCAATTAAAAGAGATGATGGGACATTTGTAACTGAAGACTTTGAAAAAGTTGAACTTTTTGGAAATTATTTTGCTTCTGTTTTTACTGATGATGATAATACTTTGCCAAATTTTAATCCACCAAACATTGGAAAGTTGGACAACATGGTATTTACCACAAAAAAGGTATTTAAGGCCCTAAAAAAAGCTCCCAAACAAATTGTCTCGAACACCTGACTGTTTTCCAGCTTACTTTTTAAAACGCTTGGCTAAAGTTATTGCTGAACCTTTGGCAATAATCTTTCAGATGTCTTTTGATTTTGGAGAATTACCACTTGATTGGAAAATAGCTTTATTAAACTTACTGTTTAAAAAAGGCACTAAAAGCCTAAAAGAAAATTATCGTCCAATTTCACTTACATCTTTTTCTTGTAAACTAATGGAACAGCTTGTCAAAGAAGAACTGCTTGTCTTTTTCCATATCATTTTGTCAAGGTTTCAACATGGTTTTAAGGCAAAAAGTTCTACAATAACACAGCTGTTGGAAACTTTTAATGAGTGGACGCTAGCACTAAAAGACAAATTTCTAATTGATGTCATTTACTTGGATTTTGCCAAGGCCTTTGACACCGTGTCACATCAAAAATTGTTATATAAGCTAGAAAAATATGGTGTTTCTGGTAAATTTTTAAAATGGATAAAAGAATTTTTAGTTGGGCGGGAAATTAAAGTTGTAATTAATAACTCAGTATCCAAATCATTTCCTGTTAAGAAGTTCAGTGTCCTCAGAGTTCTGATGATGTTGTTCTTTTTTGCGATTTTTTCTTGAGATTCTGCGATTTGATTTGGATGGCTGCGTTTCTTTGTGGAGGTTCTTTTTGATGAGTTTTGGTTCAGCATATTTGTTCGTAGTATCCATATTAATGAGCCCCACCCTATCAGAGGATTTTGGGATTTATGTGAGGTCATTTTATATACAGAGAGAATAATAAATAGGATATTCTATCTTTAGCGGGACATAGATTTGCAGTGCCTGTTAGTAGTGTATATGCATATCCATGCTGCCTTAGCTTTACAAATTAAAACTCTTTGCTATGATATTCGAATATGAAGAACTTCACATTTGTGATTAGATAACTGCAGTTGCCAGTCTTGTGACCAGCTCGTGTATTCTATCTAAATCTTGCTGAAGTCTCAAGGTTTGAATGTGGTAATCTTTAGATGAAGATTTTACAAACAACTTTATATCATCTGCAAAGAGTCTAATTTGTGAGAACTTAACACAATCAACAATATCATTAATATATACCAAAAACAAAAATGGACCTAAAACAGAAACCTGAGGAACTGAACTTCTTACAGGAAATGATTTGGATACTGAGTTATTAATTACAACTTTAATTTCCCGCCCAACTAAAAATTCTTTTATCCATTTTAAAAATTTACCAGAAACACCATATTTTTCTAGCTTATATAACAATTTTTGATGTGACACGGTGTCAAAGGCCTTGGCAAAATCCAAGTAAATGACATCAATTAGAAATTTGTCTTTTAGTGCTAGCGTCCACTCATTAAAAGTTTCCAACAGCTGTGTTATTGTAGAACTTTTTGCCTTAAAACCATGTTGAAACCTTGACAAAATGATATGGAAAAAGACAAGCAGTTCTTCTTTGACAAGCTGTTCCATTAGTTTACAAGAAAAAGATGTAAGTGAAATTGGACGATAATTTTCTTTTAGGCTTTTAGTGCCTTTTTTAAACAGTAAGTTTAATAAAGCTATTTTCCAATCAAGTGGTAATTCTCCAAAATCAAAAGACATCTGAAAGATTATTGCCAAAGGTTCAGCAATAACTTTAGCCAAGCGTTTTAAAAAGTAAGCTGGAAAACAGTCAGGTGTTCGAGACAATTTGTTTGGGAGCTTTTTTAGGGCCTTAAATACCTTTTTTGTGGTAAATACCATGTTGTCCAACTTTCCAATGTTTGGTGGATTAAAATTTGGCAAAGTATTATCATCATCAGTAAAAACAGAAGCAAAATAATTTCCAAAAAGTTCAACTTTTTCAAAGTCTTCAGTTACAAATGTTCCATCGTCTCTTTTAATTGGTGGGATAGTTTCTTTTGTTTTGATTTTACTATTAACAAATTTATAAAAATTGTTTAAACCCCCAGAATTTAAAATTTTTGTTTCTTTATTAGTGTTAAAATCTCTAACTTTATTTTTGTATACTTTGCAAATTTTTTTGTACTCTGATCTTGATTTTTCATCAATATTACGCTTACGCCAAAGTTTTTTCTTTTGATTTTGTAGTTTTCTTATTTGGATTGGATATGTACAATTTTTTG
>JASAMX010020076.1:0-26090 GCA_030248175.1 Microlaimidae sp. YZB2_3 | reverse complement strand
GGGGGTTAACCCCCCAACCCCCCCCCCCGTGCCCATGTATGGTCCCAACCATAGGTGGGCAGCCTCTCGGATTTTTGGGGGGGGGGTCAAATTTTAGGGTGGGAGTCCGGCAAGACCCAAATTTTGAGGGGGGTGTACCCAATATTTCCGCGCTGCCTTAAATGAGCTTAAAACGCTTAAAAAAACGTAAAACAAGCTTATAAATGCTTTAAAACTGTGTAAAATTAAAATAAGACCTTATTGCAACTTATAAATTTTATTTTTTTAATTCTTTTAATAATAATGTGTGTATATATTCTTATAATTAGAGATTTGGCGTCTTTAGATCCAAACGAACTTAGATCCAGAACAAAAACACGAACTTAGATCCAAAGACACAAACTTAGATCCAAATTTTTGTTTACGTTTTTCTTTTACGTTATCAACTTTAAAAAATGATTTTAAATGTATTTTAAACGTTTTAAACATTGAGTTTTGCTTCTTACGTGAAAAATATGGGCTTGTTTGTTGCAAACAAACTGAAAAACTTTTTAATGTGTGTTGCGAGAGAATTAATGATGTGTTTTAAAGCCAAATGTCATAATATATTTTTATGTACAGCTATGTATAATAGACAAAGTATACTATTTCTCAAACAATTTTAAATTTTAAGCAACAAATTTAAAACAACAAATCTCATCTCAATTCACAGGTAAAACATTGCATACATTGCAGATACCACTTCTTATAGCGATTCCCATAACTACTCCCGTATAAATTTTTACAAGACAAAGAAACGCCTGACTGACTGATTCGTGCGGTTAATATAATTGTAATAAAATTAAAAGCGACGCAAATAATCAAGTTGAAACTTAATTTAAAGGTTTACATTAAAAATTGTTAAAGTAAATTTTTACTTATGTTTTTTACTTATAAGTCTTCACACACGAATCTTTTTGAGTAAATGTTTTGTTTGCAATAAACAAACACATATTTTACACGTAAGAAGCAAAACTCAATGTTTAAAACGTTTAAAACACATTTAAAATCATTTTTTTAAAGTTGATAACGTAAAAAAAAAACGTAAACGAAAATTTGGATCTAAGTTCGGGTCTTTGGATCTAAGTTCGTGTTTTTGTTCTGGATCTAAGTTCGTTTGGATCTAAGTTCGTGTTACCTAATTAGATTAGAAATCATAGTTTTTTTAATAATTACGTCATAATGGAATAGTAATATTATTGTCTTGATTATAAAGTCAATTATCACAAACTTTTTAATCCATAATCTTATATACATACATGGGCGTAGCCAGGGAGGGGGGTCTGGACCCCTCTTTTAGGTCGGCAAAGAAAAAAAATTTGGGGTTAGACCCCCCTCTTTTGCAGTGGCGTGGCCAGGATTTCATTTTGAGGGGGAGGTCTGGGGGGCACTACTAACCCTGAAGGGGGGCCTGGGGGCGGCAGCCCCCCAGATATGGAGGGTCTGGGGGTGCGAAAGCCCCCCAGCGGGGTCAAGGGGCGGAGCCCCTTGTCAGGGGGGTCCGGGTGGCAGAATGCCCCCGGGGGAGAAAATTTTTATTTTAAGGCGCTAAAATACACTTGAAATTTTAATTACAGATGATACTTATTACAAAATTTAAGGTTTCTTATACCTACACATTTAAAACATGTGTTTAAAACGTTAATTAAAGGATAATAGTGTTTTTAGTAGTTTTATTAAACTGTATACCCTAACTACTGAACGGGATAATCGATTTGTAATCGAAAAACTAAGATAAATTGTCAATTAACAATGAACTCTCCGCGGAAAATTTTTTTTAGTCCCTTTATAACGCTTAAAAATTTTTCCCCGGGAGGCGAATTTGGGGGGGGGGGTGTCCCCGGGTACCCCAAATTTAGGGGGGGTCAGCAAAATCCGAAATTTTGGGGGAATACAACCACCCCAACCCCCCTGCCCACCTATGGTCCCAACCAAACCACCCATTACTAAAAACACTAAAAATGGGTTATGTGAGGTATACCTCAAAAATTTTTTGGAAAACCCCCTCTCAAATTTCAGGCGTCGGGTATACGACCGACGCCTCAAAATCCAGAGGCTGCCCAGCCCACCTATGCCCCCTACTCAAATTGGGGGGGTCCCAGTACTAAAAACGCTAAAAATGGAGTATTTAATATATACCCCCAAAAAAATTTTGGGACACCCCCCCAAATTTCGGGGGTCGGGTATACCCCCCAAAATCCGGAGGGCTGCCCACCTATATGGGTCTTTACTCCGGGTAAATAACATTTCAAAATCTAGGAGGGAGGTCGAACCATAGGTGGACAGCCTCCTAGATTTCGGGGGGGTATACCCGACTCCGAATATTGGGGGAGGCGTCCTAAAAAATTTTTTTAGTATACCTCAAATACCCTATTTTTAGCGTTTTTAGTATTGGGACCCCTCGAATTTTAGGGGGGTGTCCGTGGTAGCTACCCCCAAATTTTAGGGGAGAGGGGTGTCGGCTATAATCGGGATATTTGGAGGGGTTATAATAACCCCCCCCAACCCCCTTCTTCTGCCACCTATGGGTCGAACCCCTTCTGGCTTTTCAGGGGGGTCGGCCCGGGGTGCAAAATTTTGAAATCTAGAGGGGGTCAGGTGGGGTCCGGTGTCCAAACCAAAACGGTTTTAAACCATAATAACTTTAATAATTGTTCTTTTTATAGGATAATACTACATTTTATTGAATAAAAAGCGATATTCTGGTGTAAAAAGGGTGTAAAAACATGAGTATGTGTTAAAAATTCACGTTTTTGAAAAAAAATTAGTATAAAAAAAGTACCTAAAATTTTCCCGAGGAGGTAGGGGCTGTCAGGTTTCAAATTCTAGAGGGTGGTCACTGGTCAGGGGTAAAAAATTCGGAAATTTGGAGGGAGGGGGGCCCCCGCCCACCCCCTAGATTTTCGTCTAGGGGGATCCCAAAATTTCGAGGGTCGGGGGAGGTGGACCCCACCCTGCCCCCTCCCTTTTTCTCACCCATGGCTACCCCCTTGTTCATCTATGTCATCCATACGTTTATCCTCGCAATATTATGTTTAATTTGTTGTTTTAATAATTTAGGGAGGCCAGCGAGATAAAAAGGGGAGAAAAATAAAATTTGGAAAGATTGACGACTACATGGACCTCGGAATGGGTTACGATAAATCCGATCCCTTCATTGACGATTCCGAAGCTGTAATCTTTTATTTTATGATTACTTTTGCTTTAATTAAGTGATTTAATACTGACCAAGGCATGTGTTTTATTAAGTTGAAACGCGAAAACAACCAATATTACAATTATTTGTTTTCAAAACGCCTTGCAACAATCCAACATTTTTAATAATAATTTATTACCTGGTTTAATTTTCGCAAATTATTGTAATAGGGTCTGGGTGGTAGGTACCTAATCAGCGTTTTTAGAGGGGGAGGGTGACCGCCTGCCCCCTTTTGGCCATTTCCATACTTATGGGGAGGGGCCCTTTTTTTTGTAATTGTCCCCCTTATACTTTTAATAAAAATGTAGTGCATCTTAAATGCATAAAATTAAACAATGTAAAAATTTTCCCCGCTTCGCGGGAAGGTGAAACATGCAATGTATTTTTCTTTTTATTTGTTCAACCGCACTTTTTGCTTATAAGTTACAAACCCCTTGCAGTCGCGCATATTTTTAAATAATTTAGCCAATTATTTATATATAAATCAGGTTGTTTCTTAATAGAATTAAGAAACAACCTTATTGGAAAAGAGTATAAGATTTTAACATTATACTAATTTAAAGCTGTAACAAACAAAATTGTTTAGGAATTAGGTTATATAAACGAAAGTAAAACTATGCTTATATGATTGGCTGGAGACTATTCTTAAAGGTGCGGTTTGGAGTCAAACTTTTTGTCTTCGATTCTGATCATAGGTGTTTTTGGGGGGGACAGAGGGGTGCACCGTGCACCCCCCTAGAACCAAAATTTTGGACTCCCCTCTAGAAAAATCCAGGCCGCCCCTCCCCCCAAAGCTCGAGAGCGGTCTGGCCTGACCCCCCCCCCCTACCGAGGCTGACGCCCCTCCCCTCCCCCCTCCCGACCAATTTGGAAGTATATTTTTTTATTTACTGTCAAAAACACGGGTTTTTAGTTAAAAACAGTGTTTAAATACTTTTTTTAGGCCTAAATAGGCTGTTTTAATACATAAAATTCAATATTAGACCTAAAAACACTTAAATTATTGAGTTAAAAAAATTTTGCTAAAAAATTGGGCGCCCCTGCCCCCCCCCCTGAATTTGAAATCTCGCACCCGGGGTCGACCCCCCCTAAAAAGCCAGAGGGGTCCGGACCCCCCTGGGCCCCCCCCCCCCCAAAAATTTTGGCCTTCCACCCGGGGGTGGACCCCCCCCTAGCGGACCCGACCAAAAACACCTATGATTCTGATAATTTTTGGTGAAAACTTTACCCCTGCCCCCAATAGCCCACAGAAATTTTTTCAACAAAATATCTGCAGTGGTTCAGGAGTTATGACCCCACTGAAATGGTGTTTTTTGGCAATTCTGTATGCGAGAAACTGCTCAATGATATCAAGATTTAAGTTACAAATTATGTACTCAAAGAAAGCGGCTATTTTCTATTTTAATTTTATACCTTGATCGTTAAGATTGGTGCATTATTTGTCGAGATATTGCCTTTTTCGTACAAAAACTTTTGATTTTTTACGCTAAAAACACAGTGAAGCAAAAAAAGGTTGGGCAAATTTCACAAAATCACTGCCGTCGTTTGGTGTTTTTAACAAAAAATTGGCTGGTTTTTTGTACTGGAAACGCAATATTTTGACAAATATTGCACCAATCTTAACGATCACGGTATCAAATTAAAGTAGAAAATAGCCGCTTTCTTTGAATGCATAACTTGTAACGTAAATCCTTATACTCATTGAGCAATTTGTCATGTACAGAATTGTCGAAAAAAAACGCCATTTTTGGGGGGTCATAACATAACTCCTGAACCACTGGAGATATTTTGTTGAAAAAATTTCTTTGGGCTATTGGGGGCAGGGGTAATGTTTTCACAAAAATTATCACAAAATATATCAATTATCAGAAGACAAAAAGTTTGACTCCGCACCGCACCTTTAAGCAGTTTTTAGTGCATATTTAAAATATTTTCGCCTATGGCGGCTGGGAGGACACCTCCCAAACTCCTCGGCTGACGCTTTGCGTTGGATTGGGGCTGCTACCGCAGTAAAAAACAAATTGATAAAGTTTTAGGCTATCAAAACTCATGTAAAACTATGACCATATGAATCGCTGGACACAATTTTTAAGCAATTTTTAGTGCATATATCTCCAAAAAGTTTAGCCTCCGGCGGTTGGGGGGAGCCATCCAGGCCTGCTTGTGGTGGGAATGCAAAACGAAGCAAAACAACATACTTTAATGCTTTGTTTTCAAATCTGGATCACAACAAAGCCAGCTACCAACTGGCACCTTTTTGCCAAGCTCCAATCCAAAACTTGCGCTCTGGTTGAAGTTTCAAATACGGCGCGCGGGGAATGTCAAAACCAACCCTGGTCCCAGGGTCACAGTAATATACGGCACATGTAACATATGCAACAAAAACATTACCAACAAACAATTACTAATACAATGCAAAAACAAACACACACCACACTGGGTACATGCAAAATGCGAGCAAACCACAATCAAACAATATAAACAACAACCAACATGGTCTTGCCAATTACACACCTTACACCAAACACAAAAAACAATTACCACAAAAACAAAACAACAAATAAACACCAAAACACAACAACACAAACAACAAACACTCACAACCAACACCAACAACACAACACAACAGGCACAAAACAACACTAACACACAACACTCCAAATCAAAGCTAAAAATACTGCAAATAAACATCAATGGCAATAACAAAAGCATCACAGAGCTACAAATGCTCGCCAACAAAACTCAAGCAGACATCGTCACAGTGCAAGAAACAAAACTCAAAGCATCACAAACAAATACACCAAAACTGCAAGACTACACTGCGTGCAGACAAGGCAGACAAAGCAAAACTGGGGAGGTCTACTCATATACATACACAAAGACACTATCTTCTCTCCCACACAATCCTACTTAAATTCCACAACAAACACACAACACCGCAGAGCTACTCATAACACGCATACACAAAACACAACAACACATAGACATCGCTAACATATATATCCCTCCAAGGGAACTCAATCAGCAACAACAGAAAACAACCAAACAGCAGACACAACACACATCATACACCAACTCACACAACAAGACAACACAATCACAGTGGCGTGCCCAGGGGGGGCGCCCCCCCTCCCCCAGAAATCTGGCGAAGCCGGATTTTTTTGTAAGACCCTTACATTTTTTGAATTTTGGGACAGAAAATTTTTTTCTTAAATATTAATACAGAAACTTTCCTGATGCCTTCCAAAAGCATATTAATAGTCAAAAAACCAAATTTTCTCCGCTTTGCGGGTAGTTTAAATTGACAATTTATCTCAGTTTTTCAATTTCAAATCGATTTTGCCGCTCAATAGTTAAGGCATACATGTTAAATAAAACTACTATAAACATTATTAACCTTTTATTAACGTTTTAAACACATGTTTTAAATGGATAGGAATAAAAACCTTAAATTTTGTTTTAATTATCATCTGGAATTAAAATTTCTAGTGTATTTTAGCGCCTTAAATTAAAAATTTTCTCTCCTGAATGGCATTCTGCCCCCCGGACCCCCCTGACAAGGGGCTCTGCCTCTTGACCCCGCTGGGGGGCTCTCGCCCCCCAGACCCCCCATTTCTGGGGGGCTACCGCCCCCCCAGACCCCCCCTCAGGGTTAGTATGTTCCCCCCCTAGACCGCCCCCCCCCCGAAAAGAAATCCTGGGCACGCCACTGCACAATCATCACAGGCGACATAAACGCTCACTTTCCTCTATGATCTATGGTTTTCTCCTATAAAAGATCGTAGAGGAGAAGTAGTAGCAGACATAATCATAAATTCAAAACATACAATACTCAACACATACTCCAAACATCCAAACATACAACAGCTAAACAAACAAATACAAAAACAAATAGCAGAACATAAAGCAAACATCTGGCAGCAACACATCACAAAACACTTTACCCACAAACACAACTCTTACAAACTATACAACACAATAGCACAACTCAACAACAAAAAACAGCGTACAGACAAAAACAGGGCAATCACATTCAACACAAAAACAATCACTCGCCCATACAGCATAGCAAAACATTTCAACAAACAGTTTACACAAACCACAACTCACAAAACAAACAAAACATACTGCAAAATTACATGCGCAATCAAACAACTAAAATCCACACCCATCATACTAACAATACAACAACCAATCACAGCAATACAACACAGCAAAACAAACAACTCAGTTGGGCCAGACAACACAAACATACACCACCTCAAACATTTAGGCAACAAAGCACTACAATATCCCACACAACTCTACACTAACATTATAAACACAAACACAATACCACACAGTTAAAAACTCTCTAACTACATTCCAATGGTGTGGTGGTGACGAGGAAATAATTTTTTGATTGCAAAAAAATTATTTAAAATGTCCTTCACCGTTACCGGGATCGTGTAAAACTTAAAACATGAAATCCATAGATGGTGTGGTTCTTGACATAAGCAGGCAATTTAGTGGGATTTAAAAAAATATCCACCTACAAAATTTTTAGTCGAAAAATACCTTTATCGATTTAACATAAAAATTGACAAGAATCTAGCTTGCAAATGTTTCTGGATTTAAAAATTTACCGAAAGTCATACATGGGCACGGGGGGGTTAACCCCCCCCCCCAAATTCTGAGAAGTGGGGTTTAACCCCCCCCCCCCCCCCACTCAGAAGTGGGGGGGGGGAGAAAAAGTTAACCCCCCCCCCCCAATTTTGGAAAAATGAAGAAAAAAAATGTCTTTAAAATGACTTCTAACTGCCTCCAAACTTAAGTTTTGAGGTCAAAATGAATGTTTTAAGCAATAAAAAGCTCAAAAATGCAATAAAATGGGCTTTTTGACCTAAAATTAGTGTTTTTAACCTATTTTTCCTTCAAAATCGAAAAACGATATGGGTAAAATGCACTCCAGAAAAAAAACGATATGGGTATTTTGCGTTTCTCGGATTTTAACCCCCCCCCCCTAATTTGGGGTTTAACCCCCCCACTCCGGACCAACTTGCCCATGTATGCCGAAAGTTAACGTCTTTTGCCCTCCCCCCCACTTCCTTTCCTTTCACCTAAATAAAGTTTTAACAATCCGACACCGTTTTAAAAATCCCGCTTTTAAAGTCTAAAGCAATTCCTTTTTTTTTCTCTTCCAAAAATGTGTATAAATAAAATAAAATTGTAAGCTAAGGTACTTAAATTCGGTCTAGCTTAATTCGGCCACCGGTTGTTGTTTTTAATATGCGAATGCGCATAGTTAAAAAAAGAGCTGCGCCAGGCTAGGTAGATGCCATGACCTTCTATCAGCGGTAGGCAGTTCAATCTATAGTTTTGCACATAGCAAAAATAACAACCGGTGACCGAAATTAAGACTGGCTCAATTTAAGTCAGTTACCCCACACAAACCTGTGCACTGTCTTCCCCCCCACCGGGGTTTTATTGGGGGGGGGGGTGGCAATTCCAAAATTAAGGGACACAAGGGGGAACTTTTTTGAAACGGGGGAGGGCAAGGAGGGTAGAAAGGGAAAAAAGAAGGAAGATAGAACAAAAGGACAAAAAAAGCTTTTCATTTTTGGGCGGGGGGAGAATCCTCCAATAAAGCGACGGCAGGCGGGAATTTCCACAGACCGTGCACAGGTCAGGTCTGCCCAACAGAACAACAGTGTAAAGCATAGATGAATAAGGGGGGTAGGGTGGGGTCCACCCCCTCCTAGCTTCGAAATTTTGCCCCCCCCCCTAGAAAAAAATTTAGGGTGGCCCCTCCCCCCAAATTTTCGAATTTTTTACCCCTGACCCCCCTCTAGATTTTGAAATCTGACCCCCCGTGAATTTTTAACACAAATTCATGTTTATACACCCTTTTTATACCTAAATATGGCTTTTTATTCAATAAAATGTAGTATTATCCTATAAAAAGAACAATTATTAAAGTTATTATGGTTTAAAATTGTTTTGCTTTGGACACCGGACCCCACCTGACCCCCCTCTAGGTTTCAAAATCTCCCACCCCGGGTCGACCCCCCCTAGAAAGCTAGGGCGGGTTCGACCCCCCTAGGTCCCCCCCCCTAGATTTTGAAATTTCATTTACCCGGGGTAAACACCCCCCCCAGCTTTTTGACCGTGTTCATCTATGGTGTAAAGAATTTTTACAGTACGACGAGTTGGTCCCGTCCACGCTGACCACCGAATACGGCGGCTTCTATTTGAACACGGGGAAACTACGATTTCGCCCTGTCGACGATTCATCTGACGAAGAAATCCAGACGTCTTCCCCCGCCAAAAAGCCCAAAAAAGTATGTGGTAGGGATGTTCTCCGGAGCTCTGAGGTCTGCAGTGGATGAAACTTAGCTTTTTAGAGCTCCGGAGAAATGACTTTAAGAACTTTGCTATTTTATTAACAAGAATCAATAATTTATAAAATTATTTTGCGTTATATTAATTTATTTGTGAATTATTCGGCCGTATTCATAAAACCGGCGAGGCCTCGCCGGCGTGATCGCGCCCGGCGTCGACGCCAGACGTGTCATGAACGCTTTTTTATGGACAGACGGCAAAATTTATTTAAGAATGATATATATATATATATATATATGCAAATATTTTAAAATTTACTTTAATATTTGTTTCCTGTTAATCTGGTAAATTATTGCTATTAAATTAAGCCCTTTTTTTGTTTGGTTTGTGGCAATTTGGTGTTACGAAATTTTAAAAAAACAACTCGCACGTCCATGAATGCAGATGTTCATTACACGCCCGGCATCGACGCCGGGCGCGATCACGCCGGCGAGGCCTCGCCGGTGTTTATGAATACGGCTGATTTATGGCAAACACTAAATTCCACCGACTCCGACTCCGTCCAAAATCTACCGTAATTTTTAATATTATGCAAATTTTATTCTAAGCCTGAGCCTAAGCTTAACCTGCACATCAATATATAATTTGCAGAAATTTGAGGCGGAGTCGGAGTCGGTGGAATTTAGCGTTTGCCTGATTTATTTGAGATAGTTTTTTAACGCCAACTACATCGTCGTTAATCTGGCACAAAGAGTCGCTATCAATTTAAAATAAACCCGACTCTCTCACTCGCTAAATTTACAATATATGTGTAATAAAAAATAAAAAAAGTGTCACAGTAAATAGTATTTTATGCCGCTTCTGACTTATTGTGTCATAGTTTACAGCAGTCTTGTGCTCTGCCCCCCCCCCGGGTTTTATTGTGGGTGGGGGTGGGCAATTCCAAAACGTAGGGGACCTTTTTTTAAACGAGGGGAGAGCAAGCAGGAGAGAAAAAAAAAGAGAAAAAAAGAAGAAGAAAAAGGAAAAAGGGAAAAAAATGACAAAAAAAGCGAAAAATAAGGTAAAAAGGTCTAAAATGGTTTAAAATACATTGAAATGGCTAAAAACTGCAAAAAATTCGCGATAATGGCGTCAACATAGGTCAAAAATGGCGGCATAATTTTTGGGTACTTTTTTTATTTTTGGGGGGGGGGGGCAAATCCTCCAATAAAGCGGGGGGGGCATTTTCAGACCGTGCACAGGTCTGGTTTACAGTATCTGTGTATTGAAAATAAACAAGTGTCACAGTAACGAGTATTTTTTGGCGCTTCTGCCTCATTGCGTCATAGTAGTAACGCCGTACTATATTTAGAAATCTGTTCGGATTGAAAGCGATAATGAGGAGGATAGTTTACCGGAACGGCCGCGAACGCTGGCGTCGGTCGGGGCGCCACCTATTAAACCGTCCGCCAAAACAGTGAAAACAGTCCTGGATCAAGCTAAACGCAAGCAGAAAAGTCAAAATCAGACAGCTAGCGATAAAATTAAAAAGAAAAGGTAATTATAATAATAGGATTGATTATGTTAATATTAGCATTGTACATTCTGGGGAAATTATAATTATATTAGTAAACTAAAGTGTTAATATTATTGGGCACACCTCCAGACCTGTGCACGGTCTGAAAATGCCCCCCCCCCGCATTATTTTAGGATGTGCCCCCCCCCCCCCCGTTTTATTGCCCAAAAAATAAAGAAGTACCCTAAAATTATGACGCCATTTTTGACCTATAACGACGCCATCATCGCGAATTTTTTGTAGTTTTAGCCTATTTCAATGCGTTTTAAGCCATTTTAGACCTATTTTACCTTATTTTCGTTTTTTTTTTGTCCCTTTTTTCCTTTTTTCTTCTTTTTTTCTCTTTTTTTCTTTCTCCCCTGCTTGCCGCCCCCCTCCGTTTTATTGCCCCCTCGTTTCAAAAAAGTTGCCGCCTCCGTGCCCCCCTTGCTTTGGAATTGCCCCCCAATAAAACCACGGGGAGGGGCAGTGTACAGGTCTACACTTCACGTACATACCTTTTCATACTTCACACAATAATATCCTTAAATTTTTACCATTTGTTCTAAAATAACATACATAAACAACCTTTTCAGTATTTAAACGGGAAAACCTGAAATTTTTTGTGCCTTTTAAAAAAAATTAAGCCCTGGTACCAAAAAAAACGCACTTCTTGTACTGCGATTCTTGTGCTCAACAATGCTCAATTTTAGACCTGTGCACTGTCTGGAAATGCCCCTACCCCCGGAATATTAGTTATTATAAAAAATACCCCTAAATTATGGCGCCATTTTTGACATATTTTGATATTCGCGAAATTTTTGCAGTTTTTCGCCCATTTTAATGCATTTTAAGCCATTTTAGACCTATTTTTACTTTAATTTTGCTTTTGTATCCCCTTTTTCTTCTTTTTTCTTTGGTTTTTTCTCCTTTTTTTCTTTCTCCCCTGTTTGCCCCCCCTGTTTTGTTGCCCTCGTGCCCCCTCCCCCATTTTAGAACTGCCCCCCTAAACTCCACCGGTGGGGAGTGGGCAGTACATATTTGTGCACCTTAAAAACGTAAAAAAATGGCATAATTTAGGGATAAACTTTCCACTTAGTTATTAAGCGTTAAGTTTAGCTTTTCTTTTCCTTTTAAAATTATTAGTGAGTCCAAATAGCAAACCTAAAAAAGAAGAAATTTAAACGAGCGTAGCGAAGTAAAGCAGTTTTCAGCCAAATAAACATAGATGAACAAGGGTGGTAGGGTGGGGTCCACCCCCCTAGAAAAAAATCCAAGCCCCCCTCCCAACAAATTTTCAAACAAATTTTTACCCCTGACCCCCTTCTAGATTTTAAAATCTGACCCCCCCCCTCCCCTCTCGAGAAAATTTTAAGTACTTTTTTATACTAAATTTTATTGCAAAAACGTAAATTTTTAACACAAATTCATGTTTTTACACTCTTTTTATACCTAAATATTGCTTTTTATTCAATAAAATGTAGTATTATCTTATAAAAAAACTATTATTAAATATTTAATGGTTTAAAAGTATTTTGTTTCGGAAATCTGACCCCACCTGACCCCCCTCTAGGCTTTCAAATCTTCCACCCCGGGTCGACCCCCCTAGAAAGCTAGGGGGTTTGACCCCCTAGGACCCCCCTCCTAGATTTTGAAATTTCATTTACCCGGGGTAAACACGCTACCCCCCTAGCTTTTTAACCGTGTTCATCTATGCAAATAAACAGAATCAACACTAGTATATACATACCACTAGTTATTTCTGTTTGTTTGGTTGTTGTCATACATGAGCACGGGGTGGTTGGGGGGTTAACCCCCCAAATTCTGAGAAGGGGGTTTAACGAACCCCCCACTCAGAAGTGGGGGGAGGAGAAAAGGTTACCCTCCCAATTTTGGAAAAATGAAGAAAAAAATGTCTTTAAAATGACTTCTAACTGCCTCCAAACTTAAGTTTTAGGTCCAAATGAATATTTTAAGCAATAAAAAGCTCAAAAATGCAATAAAAGGGGTTTTTTGACCTAAAATTAGCGTTTTTACCTGTTTTTCCTTCAAAATCGAAAAACGATATGGGTAAAATGCACTCCAGAAAAAAACGATATTGGTATTTTGCGTTTCTCGGATTTTAACCCCCCCCCTAATTTGGGGTATAACCCCCCCACTCGGGACCAACTTGCCCATGTATGGTTGTTGTAGTGCGGTGCGGTTGTAGCGTTGCAGGTATTGTTTGATTTAAACGATTTTAAAATTTGAAGTCAGAATTGTCTAATAAATGAGATTTATTTTAGCCTTTCTGGGCCTCGAAAAATATTCAGCAAGAAAAATTTTGCGACTGAAACAACTTCAAAGCCAGGGATGATTCGATTGAATAAACCCGTATCGAAACAATCGTTGAAGGAACAGATTAATAATAAAAAGTACTAAATAACTTTTTTTGTACACGGCACTCAAACTAAAATGCTAAAAGTATACAGTTTGCTTAGAGCTAGAACTATACTGAAAGTATACTTTTATATGAGAGTTTGAACGGTTAGATATTACATGTACATCGTTATTGATTTAAGGTAGAACACCACAGTTATAACGATTTTTACTAAAAGTTAGATATCAGCTTAGATATTCATTTTTATCCGACAAAAGTATAGTGCTCAGATTGTGATGTATCCAACGGTAATAAGTTTACCGGTTGTTTTATTTCGAGATAAAATTTTAAGAATTTAAAGCTCAAAAAACAGTTTTGCCATTTTAAAAATTTGATTTGTTTAGTTTTTGCTGCAATTTTATAGAAAGTTAACGAAAAATAAAGGGTAACTTTTAGAAGTGGTTTAAAGTAAAACATAATTCAAAATTTTAAGCAAATTAAAAAAATCGATGTTTTTAAAAAAAATGCAAATAAAAAAAATCCTGAATTAGTTTTTTAATCAAATACAATTCAGAGTATTGATTACACTTGTGTCTAACTATATCTAACTTTTATTAAAATCTGAGCGAATTAAGTTTTTTAATTTTCATTTAAATTTTTTTTTCGACGCAGAGAAACTACTTTTCGAAACGTTTCTGTACTGTACTGCAGCTGTTCACTAAATAAAAATTTCTACCATATGATAATGATTTGTTTATACATTGATCTAATCACACATCACTGTTGCATTTTTTTGTTTGATGAAATGTCAAATGAAAAAATCATACTCACAGCAATCTTTGATAAGTGCGAGATCGCCACTTTTTCAATTAAAAAGTTATTTGTATGTGTGAGAAACAACTATAAGTTTGAAAAAGTGGCGATTTCGCGCTTGTCAAAGATTGCTGTAAGTACGATTTTTAAATTGACATTTTATCAAGCTAAAAAAATTGCAACAGTGCTGTGTAATTAGACCAATGTATAAACAAAATTATAATTATCATTATGGTAGAAATTTTAATTCAGTAAGCAGCTGTTCAAACCAAATGCAAAATTTTTATTATCCACATAATGTCCATCTCAGACTGACTAGTCCACATCTTTTCTGTCTAAACATACGCCCGGGCAAAAATCGACCCTTTTTCCTGCTCTATTCTTAGAGCATTTTTCAAGGCTAGTCTACCACTTTTTTGAATTAAAAAATCGCCTAATAAACTATAGTTTTAATTCCACAATGACATCATGTTGATAATCATTCCGTTGCCAAGATATACTTTTTTAACAGTTTGAATATTATCAATAGAACACCATATTATTATTTATGAACAAAAAGTAGTTCCTAAGAATTATTGCGCAATTTTCTACGATTTTCAGAGAACCCATGTTGTTGTTTTTTTTTGTTTTTTTTTTGCTCAATCAGTAACGAGGGAGGAATACTGATTTTAAGATATAAACGTTTGAAAAATAATATATTAATAATAAGGAGAAGAAGAACATAGTAGTAAATTTACCCACGTTCTTTAATTATAGTTTGCGCGATGCTGTTGGGCTTAGTCTCCGTTTGGCGCTCCCGCGCCACCGATAATTCATTTATAATAAAAATAAAAAATAATAATAAGAAGAATAAGATGAATTTAAATTCCAAAATTTACCCACGTTGTTTAATTATAGTTAGCGCGGTGCAGTTGCGCTCCAGGAAAAGTTTATCTACGTTCTCTAAATATAGTTGGCGCGATGCCGTGCGCCAATGATTGCAATTATAATTTTTTAAGTAAAAAATAATAAGAAGAAGAAGATGATGAACATGAACATGAACAAAGTTTACCCACGTTCTCTAAGTATAGTTTGCGCGGTACCTTGGGCTAAATTGCAGTGTGGAACCACCGCACCACCGATAATTGGAATTAAATTTTTGAAGTATAAATAATAATAAGAAGAAAAAGATGCTTAATATGAATTACAAAATTTACCAGGTGCTCTAGTTATAATTGTCGCACTGCCATGGGGCTAAATGGCAGTGGGCGGTCCCGTCCGCACCACCGATGATTGCAATTTTTTTGGAATAAAAAAATTAAAAGAAGAAGATGGTGAACTTAAATTACAAATTTTATCCAAATTTTCTGAATATAGCTGGTGCGGTACCGCAGAGTTAAATCGCCGCGTGAACAGAAAGAATATTGATTTTAAGATAATGAGCTTTAGAATTATAATAATAAATAGAAGAAGATGAACATAAAGTTTAAAAAAATTTGCCAACATTCTCTAATTATAGTGTGCACGGTGCTGTGGGGCTAAACCGCCGCGTGGCGTTCCCGCGCTACCGATGCTTTTATTATTTTTTTAAAATAAAACTTCGAATTAATTTTTTCATTAGGAATGCAATGCAAGTATTAAAAAAGTACTTTATTGTTTTCGCCGTTTTCCGCGCGGTTGAAGTAGATGGCGCTGGGAACTGGTTCGGTTTTCACCATACATGGGCAAGTTGGTCCGGAGAGTGGGGGAAGGGCTCAAACTTCAAATTAAAGGGGGTTAAAATCCAAGAAACGCAAAATACCCATATCGTTTTTTTTCTGGAGTGCATTTTACCCATATCGTTTTTCGATTTTGAAGAAAAAATAGGTAAAAAACGCTAATTTTAGGTCAAAAAGCCCTTTTTATTGCATTTTTGAGTTTTTTATTGCTTAAAACATTCATTTTGACCTCAAAACTTTTATAGTTTAGAGGCAGTTAGAAGTCAATTTAAAGACAATTTTTTTCTTCATTTTTCCAAAATTTGGGGGTTAACCTTTTCTCCCCCCCCCCCCACTTCTGAGTGGGGGGGGGGTTAAACCCCCCTTCTCAGAATTTAGGGGGGTTAACCTAACCTCCCCCCGTGCCCATGTGTGGTGGTTTCCACCACCAATTAAAATCGGTCTTCTGCTTTTTTGTGCGGTTTCTATGAGGGGCTGTTGTTGGTTGTCTGCTCTACAATCCTTGTTGTTGCCAAAAGGCTGTTGTGCGGTTGGGAGTTAATTTTTTTTGTCTATTTTTTCAATTTTTTATGTTGATCAATAAATTGATAACAAGGACCTAAATGAAAAAAGTGCTTCCTAAGAAAGTTGCGTAATTCTTTCTTGTTTCCAATGAGCCCATGTTTGTTTTTGATAAATCAGTAACTAATGGGCAGACCTGTGCACTGCCCCCCCCCCCCCGGGGGTTAAAACGGGGGGGGGCGATTCCAAAATGGGGGGGGACGTGGGGGCAACTTTTTTGTAACGGGGAGGGCAAGCAGAGGGAAAAGAAAAAAAGGAGAAAGAAGGGAAAAGGAAAAAAAGGGACAAAAAAAGCGAAAATAAGTAAAAATAGGTCTAAAATGACTTAAAAACATTGAAATAAACTAAAAACTGCAAAAATTTCGCGATGATGGCGTCATCATAGGTCAAAAATGGCGTCATAATTTTAGGTACTTTTTCATTTTTTGGCGGGGGGGCAATAAAACGGGGAGCAAATCCTTCAATAAAACGAGGGGGGCATTTCCAGACCGTGCACAGGTCTGGAATGAGGAATATCGCTTTTAAAGATTAAGCGTTGGATTAATAATAATAATAATAAAAAGAAGGTTTTTGAATTTCAAAATTTACCCACGTTCTCTAATAATGGTTGGCGCGGTGCCGCGGGGCTAAATCACCCCGTGGCGCTCCCGCACCACCCATGGTACGCTAAATCAGAAATGAAAAAATTGCATATGTTTTGGTAATAAATTTTGTTAATGTATTTTATTTTTGACATGTATTTTATTGGTTTCATTTAATGATTGTGGACGATACGATAATTTTTAGAGGAATGAATGTAGAAACGGAATCGGCAGGTCAAAGTAGATTAGTAAAAATTAATTAAAAAAGTTATCTGCCGTAAAAATCCAACTGTCGTGCTTCTACCTTGCCAAAAGGTGTGTTTATCTTGAATGAGACTTTAAGTCAGTAGCAATAGCATCAAAGGAATATTGTGTAAATGATTTTGTTACCCTGGAATATTGTTTCTAATAGATTTTTAACGTTAAGTTACACTAAGTTTAAACTTTCTTCTAGACTTGCAGTATGATCTATATGTCATTCAGAGCCGTTTAGTTTTTTGGGGCGTCTGATGATCACCCCCAACTTATGCTTTTCTCGCCCACCTATGGATCCAATCCATCTGGTACCATAGTAGTACCCTGGAGCGAAAGGCTTGAGAGGGATGCCTACTCTGGGGAGGGGGTTTATTGCCCTTGCAAAGTCCCCATTCTACTGCCGGCACCCCCCTAAAATTTAGGGGTACTCCCACACCTCTCCCCAAAACCAAATTTGGGGGGTCCTCTTTTCCCTGGCATAGAGAAGTTGGGTGCCCGACCCTTAAGTCGGGTACCCATAGGTGAGGCCAGGAGTGGGGGTCTGTCCCCCCAAAATCCTGATTATAGCCGATACCCCTAAAATTTGGGGGTACCCAGTACTAAAAAAACGCTAGAATAATGGGGTATTTGAAGGTACACACCAAAAAAATTTGAAACACCCCCCCCCCCAAAAAAAAAATTTCAGGGGTCGGGTATACCCCTCAAATCCGGGAGGCTGCCCACCTATGGGTTCCACCCAGTATTAAAAACGCTGAGAATTGAGTCTACCACGTATACCCTAAAAAATTTTGGGACACTTCCTCTTAAACTTAAGGGGTTGGGTATGCCCCCAAATCCGGAAGGCTGCCATCTGACCCCCTTTGTTTTTTTGGGGGTTTGTACCGTATATGTTCCTTATGTCTGGTAACATATTTTCTTTATTTTTAACAGGATGGCAAAATCCACCGTCGCCGATGCTCACTCCTCATTCTGTATCAACGAAACGATTAACAGCATACTGAACACGGAGCAATCGGCCGGTACCTTAGCCGACGAAATTAGCGACGAGTTCCTGAAAGCCTTCGAAGACGACGCGGACAGCGATATTATGGATATAACCGAAAATAATACGGTATATTAATATGTAATAAATTATAATAGTATAACAGAGCTGTGCACTGCCCCCTCCCCCCGGGGTTTATTGGGGGGCAATTGCAAAACGGGGGGGGCAACTTTTTTGTACCGGGGGGGATAGTAGGGGGAAAAGAAAAAGGAAAAAGGGGCAGAAAAAGCAAAATAAAGGTAAAAATAGGTAGAAAATGGCTTAAAATACATTGAAATAGGCTAAAAACTGCAAAAAAATTGGCGATGATGGCGTCATCAGTCAACCATTTGGCGGGGGGGGGGAAATCTACCAATAAAAAGGGGGAGTAGATTTTCCAACCGTGCAGTACACAACTGGTATAATAATTTGTCCAATTATTTTACTATATAATTTATTATACATTCATGAATTATAAATTATAAACTAGAATAAATTAAATAAAAGAGTGTGAAAAAAACCTAAATTGAAATGTCAGAGCAAAGTAAAACTTAAAAATAATATGATATTAATTACTTTAATAGCACTGTTTTTTAGGTAGAAAATAAAGCAGAAGAACAAAAAAAACTTTTTGGTACTTACCTCAAAAAAACTATTAAAGCCTTTATTTAGCTTATTCAAAATAGGTCTATAGATTTTCTGTGGCGCTTTTTCAGCATCTGATAACCATTTTTTTTTCAAAAAATATATATATCCTATTAAAATGAAAAAAATCAGAAAAAAAGGTGTTTTGGTCACCTTTTCCAAAAAAAAAAACACTTCAAAAATCGGCTCTAAAACACTTAATTCTTAAGCTATTTGAATAAAAACAACATTTTCAAGCTCTCCAAACGTTTTTCTACCTATATAACTACTTTAAATTTCATGGTTTTTTGATTAACACATAGAAAAAAGTTTAAAAAAAAGTTTTTTTCTTGAAATTTAAAAAAAAAATTTAGTGATAATTTAAAATTTTAGGCCTTTTCCTGTATTTTTAGAGTAAAAGTTTCAGTTTTAATGGAATCTACACAACTTTTTACCCCAGAAAAGTTATTTTTTGCAATAATTTTGGATTTATTAAAATTTTTACATAGAGAGAAAAAAAAGTTCGAAAAATATCATTTTCACTTTTTTGTCTATAATTGTAATTTTTTGTCAATTTTAGAGCTACAAAAACTATTTTTATTAAATCTACGCATTTTTTACCCCAGAAAAGCAGTTTGGAAAAATATTTTTCACAGTTTAGTGATTTTATGAAAATTTTAATCTTTTGACATATAATAGTGAGCAGAAAAACATGAATTTTGAAATTTTGATACAAAAACATAACATTTTCTTGGCTGAGGCTCTGTTTTTGAACTCGGGAATTATTTTTAACAAAACCGCACAAACATTTAAGTAAATAAAAACAGTGATAAAATATTCTTTTTAAATTTTTGTCTTTTTTAATTTTTTTGTCTCATCTCAACAATAAATTTTACATTTTTGTAAAATGCCCCATATGACAAGTAATTTATTTTAAATGCCTTTTTTATATGTTTTTGAAGTTAAAACACACGTTTAGAAGTTTTTATTAAATTTAAAGTGATTTTCATGGTGTTTTTGGGTGTTTTTTTGAAAAAGCACTCAAATTTGTTCACAGCGTTTTTCCAAAAAAAAAAAAATTCACCACCCTATTATAAGATATTTTAAATTTGGTGCGACATAGGAAAAAAACCAAAGATTGCCGTGCAGTTGTGCTTTATTCTATTAAGACTTTAAATTTGAGTTTTGTTGTGATTTTTAACTGTTTTGCTAATTATAGAATAAAAAGAGCGAATTAATAATGTTATTTAGGATGTTAATTTTTCAGGGTAATTGCACATGGACCTCTGCAAAATGTAGACTAAATACATACGGTCAATGATTATTAAAATATATTGCAAACAAGTGGCAGGGTTCTTTGGGAATGCTTTCCAACTCGTGATAATTGTATCCAGTGAGAAAACTCAGAGCGGGTACGGGATATAGCACTCTGGGTATTGTAGAAGACTGCACGCTGCGTCGCCACCGGGTTTTATTGGGGTGGGGCATTCAAGGGGCATGGTAATTTTTTGAAGGGGGGGGGGGGGAGAGGGGGAAGAAAGGGGAAAGGAAAAAGAATAGGTAAATGGGTTAATGGTATAAGAATAGGTAAAGAAAAGGGATTAAGCTCTCATCTTGTCACTGACCTTGTTTGTTCTTCTGTCTTCCCTGTCTCGCCGGGGGCAATAAGCTCGGCAATCTTCTAGGGGGGGGGGGGGATAGACGTGAAGGTCTGCTGCGACCGCGGAACTGTAATATATATCGATGATGTATAAGATATATGAATATAGAAAATTTTGATTTTTTCAGGAAACGAAAAAGAAGTGCAACAGAGAAAAGAGTGTGGAATAGGTATCTATTGACTATATACATATGAAAATTAACGTGCTAGACAAACCCTACGGAACTGGTTCTTAGCATAATAGCACCAACTTTGTTATAATATAGAGGGTTTTTTTTGTGGAAAAACGCTGTGAACAAATTTGGGTGTTTTTTTTTTCTAAAAACACCTTGAAAATCACTTAAAATTTAATAAAATCTTCTAAAAAAGTGTTTTAACTTTAAAAACATATAAAAAACGGCATGTAAAATAAATTATTTGTCATATAGGGCATTTTACAAAAATGTAAAATTTATTATTGAGACAAAAAAAGTAAAAAAACACAAACAATATTTTAATTTAAAAAAATATTTTAACATTGTTTTTATTTACTTAAATGTTTGTGCGGTTTTGTTAAAAATAATTCCCGAGTTCAAAAAAGAGCCTCAGCCAAGAAAATGTTATGTTTTTGTATCAAAATTTCAAAATTCATGTTTTTCTGCTCATTATTAAATGTCAAAAGATTAAAATTTTCATAAAATCACTAAACTGTGAAAAATATTTTTTCAAACTGCTTTTCTGGGATAAAAAATGCGTAGATTTAATAAAAATAGTTTTTGTAGCTCTAAAAATGACAAAAAATTACAATTATAGACAAAAAAGTGAAATGCTATTTTTCAAACTTTTTTTCTCTATGTAAAAATTTTAATAAATTCAAAATTATTGCAAAAAATAACTTTTCTGGGGTAAAAAGTTGTGTAGATTCCATTAAAACAACTTTTACTCTAAAAATGCAGAAAAAGGCTAAAAATTTAAATTATCACTCAAAATTTTTGTTTCAAATTTCAAACTTTTTTTCTATGTGTTAATCAAAAAACCATAAAGTTTAAAGTAGTTATATAGGTAGAAAAACGTTTGGAGAGCTTGAAAATGTTGTTTTTATTCAAATAGGTCAAATATTAAGTGTTTTAGAGCCGATTTTCGAAGTGTTTGTTAGGAAAAAAGTGTTTTTTTTTGTTGGAAAAAGTGACCAAAAACACACTTTTTTCTAATTTTATCATTTAATAGGATATATTTATGGAAAAAATGCTTATCAGAAGCTGAAAAAGCGCCCCAGAAAACCTATAGACCTATTTTGAATCAGCTAAAGGCTTTAATAAATTTTTTTGAGGGGGGTGCCAAAAAGTGTTTTTTTCCGTTCACTTACCTATACTGTTTTGGGGTGTTTTTTTGTTTTTGTTTTTTTGTTTGGTTTTGTTTATTTTTTTTTTTTTTTGTGTTTTTTCTTGGTGCTTTTTTTTTTTTGTTTTGTGCTTGGTTTTTTTTTTTTTTGTGTGTTTTTTTTTTTTTTTTTATATTTTTTTTTTCCGAGTGTTATCCAAATTTCGGGGGTCGGGTATTATCCCCCAAAAAATCTTGGCATCTGCCATTTTGCTTGAATTTAGTGGGATTATGGGTCTTTCCGAGGTTTTTGACTTCGGGATTTATTCGACCTCTCTTTTTTGCGTTAGGAGCCTGTTCTCTTTCTATACGCCCGACCGGACTGCTTCTTTAATACACCTACCTACTCCTTTGGTTTTAGTGCTCCCTACAGGCTAACTTTTTAATTTCGTGATTGGTTAAGTATTAAAGGAGCAGTGCCGTTTAAAGTTTAGCTTCATGGGATTTGATTTGCTGCGTGCTCCTTTAATTGGCAGTTTTGACCTCGATCCTCGACTTAAGTATTAGCTAATTTAAGAAGTAAAAAGCAACATACACACCCGCGGATGCGAGTTGACAAATCCACGTATGGGACGTCAAAAAAAGTTGGGCACATCCCTAATTGTGATTGACAAAAACATTGTAGGTTGCTTGTGTAAGATTTACGTTATTATTTAATAATAGAATTATTATAAATAGAATTTATTATTATAAATAATTAAATATAAATTCCTTCCTACCAATAAAAATTGCTTGCACAGTTGTCTAATTTCCGGCGGCACGGCATCTGGCAGTTTCGGCACTGCGGATCCTCCGGTGGCAGTGTTGATCTGCTTGGTAATTTATATTTTCAGGCGCACAAGAACGTCAGGCACGTCAGGCAAGCCAGGAACGACCTTAACCCTACGCGTTCCTAAGCCAAAGCGAAGCCTAAAAAACAACCTAAACTTTATAAAATAGCTGCGTAGAGAAAGTTTAAATTGTTTTCAGGCTTTGCTTAGGCTTAGAAACACGTAGGCTTGGGCTCGTTCCTGACGCACCTGAATATTCCTGTGCGCCTGAAAATATAAACTACCACCTGCTTGTTTTTCTTTTTGAGCGCTCCGGGCGCCGAGCCAATCAGACGCTCCACCGATGGTGAAACTGCACTGCATTTCTTTAGTTCTGTTTCCCCGCTTTCGCCTTCTTCTTCTTCTGCTTTATTTTTCTCCTAAAAAACAGTGCTATTAAAGTAATTAATATCATATTATTTTAAGTTTTACTTTGCTCTGACATTTCAATTACAGTTTCCACACTCTTTTTATTTCAATTTATTATACATTATAATTTATAATTCATTAATGTATAATAAATTATATAGTAAAAAAATAATTTATGGACAAATTATTATACCAGACCTGTGCACGGTCCGGAAATGCCCTCCCCCGTTTTATTGGAGGATTTGCTCCCCCCCGCCAAATTATGACCTATGATGACGCCATCATCGCAATTTTTTTGCAGTTTTTAGCCTATTTCATGTTTAGCCATTTTAGACCTATTTTTACCTTATTTTCGCTTTTTTGTCCCTTTTTTCCTTTTTCCCTTTTTTTCTCTCCCCCTGCTTGTCCCCCCCCCCGTTTCAAAAACTTGCCCCCAGTTTTTGTAATTGCCCCCTCCAATAAACCCCGGGGGGGGGGGGGGCAGTGCACAGGTCTGTTATACTATTATAATTTATTATATATTATTATACCGTATTATTTTCTGTTATATCCATAATATCGCTGTCCGCGTCGTCTTCGAAGGCTTTCAGGAACTCGTCGCTAATTTCGTTGGCTAAGGTAGCGGCCGATTGCTCCGTGTTCAGTATGCTATTAATCGTTTCGTTGATACAGAATGAGGAGTGAGCATCGGCGACGATGGATTTTGCCATCCTGTTAAAAATAAAGAAATATGTTACCATACATACGTACAGTATACGGTACAACCCCCCAAAAAAACAAGGGGGGTCAGATGGGCAGCCTTCCGGATTTGGGGGGTATACCCAACCCCTGAAGTTTGAGAGGGAGTGTCCCAAAATTTTTTAGGGTATACGTCAAATACCCTATTTTTAGCGTTTTTAATACTGGGTGGAACCCATAGGTGGGCAGCCTCCCGGATTTGAAGGGTATACCCGACCCCTGAAATTTTTTTTTTGGGGGGGGGTGTCCCAAATTTTTTTTGGGGTATACCTTAAATACCCCATTTTTAGCGTTTTTTTAGTACTGGGTACCCCCAAATTTTAGGGGGGTATCGGCTATAATCAGGATTTTTGGGGGGTATACCCCCAACTCCCCCTGCTCACCTATGGGTATACCTGACATAAGGGTCGGGTACCCAACTTCTCTATGCTAGGTAGGACCCCCCAAATTTGGTTTTGGGGAGAGGGTGTCCGGAGTACCCCTAAATTTTAGGGGGGTGTCGGCAGTAATCGGGATTTTTGGAAGGGGTATAAACCCCCTCCCCTAGAGTAGGCATCCCCTCAAGCTTTTCGCTCCATGGTATGACTATGGTACCAGATGGATCGGATCCATAGGTGGGCGAGAAAAGCAGAAGTTGGGGGTGATTATTATACGCCCCAAAAACCAAACGGCTCTGAATGACATATAAATCAGACTGGTAGTTTAGAATAAAGTCTAAACTTAGTGTAACCTAACGTTAAAAAATTATTGAAACAATATTCCAGGGTAACAAAATCATTGACACAATATTCCTTTTATGTTATTGTTAATTACTAAAACTCGCATTCAATATAAACACACCTTTTAAGGTAGAACACCACAGTTAGATTTTGACGGCAGATCTTTTTTAATTAATTTTTACTAACGTAGTTTGACCTGCTGATTCCGTTTTTACATTCATTTTTCTTAAAAAATTATCGTATCGTCCACAATCATTAAATGACACCAATAAAATACATGTCAAAAATAAAATACATTAACAAAATTTATTACCAAAACATATTCAATTTTTTCATTTCTGATTTAGCGTACCATGGGTGGTGCGGGAGCGACACGGGGCGATTTAGCCCCGCGGCGCCGCGCCAACCATTATTAGAGAACGTGGGTAAGTTTTGAAATTCAAAACATTATTATTATTATTAATCCAACGCTCAATCTTTAAAAGCGATAACCGTACTCGGTATCCCAAGAACTGTGTACGGTCTGGAAATGCCCCCCTAGGTTTATTGGAAGGATTTGCTCCCCGTTTTATTGCCTCCCCGCCAAAAAATAAAAAATTTCCCTAAAATTATGACGCCATTTTTTTGACCTATGATGACGCCATCATTCGCAAAATTTTTGGTTTTCATTTATTCTTCAATGTTTTAAATTAGTTTTGGGACCTATTTTTACTTTTATTTTCGCTTTTTTTGTCCCTTTTTTCCTTTCCCTTGTTCTCCTTTTTTTCTTTTCTCTCTCTTGCCCTCCCCGTTCACAAAAAAAGTTGCCCCCACGTTCCCCCCCATTTTGGAATCGCCCCCCCACGTTTTAACCCCCGGGGGGCACACAGGTCTCCCCATTAGTTACTGAATTATAAAAAACAAACATGGGCTCATTGGAGACAAGAAAGAATTACGCAACTTTCTTGAGGAAGCACTTTTTTCATTTCGGTCCTTGTTATACATATTTATAGACTATTGATCAACATAAAAAATCTGAAAAAATGAGCACAAAAAAATTAACTCCCAGACACGCACAAACAGCCTTTTGGCAACAACAAGGATTGTAGAGCAGACAACCAACAACAGCCCCTCATAGAAACCGCAGAAAAAAAGCAGAAGACCGATTTTAATTGGTGGTGGAAACCACCACACATGGGGGGAGGTTAGATTAACCCCCTAAATTCTAAGAGGGGGTTAAGACACCCCCCACTCAGAAGTGGGGGGGGGGGGGAGAAAAGGTTAACCCCCAAATTTTGGAAAAATGAAGAAAAAAATTGTCTTTAAATTGACTTCTAACTGCCTCTAAACTATAAAAGTTTTGAGGTCAAAATGAATGTTTTAAGCAATAAAAAACTCAAAAATGCAATAAAAAGGGCTTTTTGACCTAAAATTAGCATTTTTTATTTTTCTTCAAAATAGAAAAACGATATGG
>JASAMX010020074.1:0-10711 GCA_030248175.1 Microlaimidae sp. YZB2_3 | reverse complement strand
AAAAGTTTATCTGTTTTTTATACAAATAATTCCTCTAACTTTTGTGTTTTATATCTTTTTTTATCGTTTAATGAAATTTTAACACACTTAGCACGGGGTACAAAGAAAACTACGGTAACTTGTCCGGATAAACTAACACCGTGTAAACACGCAAAAATACCGTAGTTTACACGGTGTATACACCGAATACACTAACACGGTGTATACACCGTGTATACCCCTCTTTGTGAATTCCGGCCTTAGTGCTTGCCGAACCTGCACGGGTCAGTCGCAATTACCCAGTAGTCCTATTTCCCCAGAAAATTTTTAGTCCTAATTCCCCATAACGATTTCCCAATTCCCCAGAACGTTGTCTTAATTCCCCAGAACGCGGTCTCGATTCCCCAGAACGCGGTCTCGATTCCCCAGAAAGCGGTTTCGATTCCCCAGAACGCGGTCTCGATTCCCCAGAAAGCGGTCTCGATTCCCCAGAAACACATCTTATAAAGTTGGCATTGCATATTCAGAATCATTGTTTTTTATTAACACTTTTTTTTACTTTTTTTGATATAACTTTTTTTTATTGTTATACTAGATAGTTTTTATTGCTTCTAAGTATTTTTTTCAAGTTCTTCCTAAATTTTATTGCTAAACAATATTTCAGGGGCTTTGCAATACTAAAATAAAGCATAAGGAATAAAACAAGCATAATTATCATAAAATTGTGCTTAATACAATTAATAAAACATTTAAAGAAAAAGTTTTCACTTTTTAATTCAAAGAGCACAATATTGAATACAAAGTTTTGCTTAATTATTAGGTTTTGCTTAGGCTTAGGCTCGCAGTTTTTTGAAAAAAATCATTAAATATAAAAGTTTATCATGGTAATATTTAGCTTGATTTTTAGGTTTTGCTTAGGCTTAGGAAAAAAGTTTTCAATCCATTGTTCAACTTAAGTCGCAAAATACAAGAAACTTGTCTTTTAAAAAGTATGTTTACAAAATCGCATCCAAAAGACGAGTTTTCCGAAAACAAGATGTTTAAAAGACAAGCTTTTCGAAGACGAGTTGTAGAAGACGAGATGTTGAAAAATACGTAATGTAAAAGACGAAATTTCCTGGAACCTTTTGCTACTGCTAAATTTATATGGGGAATCGAGACCTTTTCTAGGGATTTTCTTACTGGGGAATTGCGACTGCTTACTGGGGAAATGGGAATGGGTTCTGGGGAAATAGGAACGGCTTCTGGGGAAATAAGAACGGCTTCTGGGAAAATGGGAATGGCTTCTGGGGAAATAGGAATATCTGAGGAATCCAGACTCTTATGGGGAATCGAGACTATTTTTCTGGGGAAATGCGACGTAGCCTACTTGCACCAATCATCAATTTGACCGATGGAAAAGTAAAATACGCATATAGAACACTTGTATTGTATACCCCAAATCAGACACGTAGACATCATTTTTAAGGTTATTTTTACAAATAAAGTCTTCTGTAAAAAGTTATGGGCCTAAGCCCAAAAATTGCCTATTTTTTGTGTGTACAATTTATGTTGTTAAGGAAAAATTTTTTATTTAGCTTCTAATTAACTTAAAAATATATTTTTGGAATTGCCCTGAGTCTGGCGGCTCTGAATACAGTTTAAAATTTTTTTTGTGTCTACCGTTTTTGTATGACAACCAGTTTAAAATAAGCTAAATTTCAATTTTGAAAAAAATGAAAACTCGTCAAAAATACATAATCAAATTAAAAATATATCAAAATACAATTTAGCTTGATTTTTAGGTTTTGCTTAGGCTTAGGATAACTAATATTAGCAAAAATAAGCTTAAATTAACTTTCAAAGCCAAATAAAAAATTGTTGTTCTATGTTTTTGGTGGTCCATAAGATCAACAATTTTTTTAATTTTTTTTAGATATTTTTAGGTTCTTCAGACTTTTAGCAATGTTAAAATATGTACGATTCCCATACGCGTCTCAAAATTCGATTTGACCTATCTTAAAATAAAATACACTTATAAACCATTTTTGTACGCTTGGGACATGCAAACTTCGTTTTTGTGGTTATTTTTGAGATTTGAGCTTATCGAAAAGAGTTATGAACCAATTTATACGCAAAAACGACCTTTTTGGCATATGCAAATAATGATGTTAATTAAAAAAAATTTGTAAACAAATTAAGTTAAAAATTATATTTTAACAATAGTAGAAGTCTAAAAAACTCAAAACATTTAGAAAAAAATTGAAAATTTGAAGATCACAGGGACCACCAAAAACATGGACAACAAAATTTCTTTGGTTTAAACGCAGATTTAAACTCAGTTTTTTACCAATATATTATTTCTAAGCCTAAGCAAAACCTAAAAATCAAAAAAAATTAACTATAATTGATGTTCAGTAAAATAAGTTGTTTTTCAAGAATGCTAATTTTTTCCAAACTAAACTTTGGTGGATATTTAAGCTGTTATTAGAAAAAATTGTTAGCTACCATGAAAATAATATAAGTATATTTATAACTGCTAGACACTTGGTAATACAAAAAATAATATTAATTTGATTAAAGGTTAAATAAAAAAATTTCCTTAATTTAATTTATTTTGATGCTCAAATTCTTTTTCTTAACAGCATAAATTGTACATACCAAAAATAGGCAATTTTTGGGCTTAAATGGGCTTATAACTTTTTACAGAAGACTTAAATCAAAAAAATACCCTCAAAATTAAGGTTTAAACGAGTCCCAATTTAGGATATAATGTTTCACATGCGTATTTTACTTTTTGATCAGTCAAATTGACAATTGGTACGTGTATGGGACTTGAACCTAACCTTATAATTTAAAACATTACGAGAAAACAAAAAATTAAAATTTTATTTCAATTTTTTGTATATATTATTATGCGTTACTATATTATACGCTATACGTTATTATTGCAGAAGAGATTTTTTCAAAGATATTATTATAGAGAATGTACCATATCATAGCGCCAAATTTGGTTTAAAGGTGCGGTATACTAAATCATGGTGTATTTTTTTGCTTGGTTTTTGGTATCAATTGATGCGTCAGTTTTCAGCAAACAAAAAAAATTGTATTACAAAAAATTAATTTTCAGTGGTTGCTAGATATTATCGCTTTAATATTTCATCGATTTTTTTGCCGCTTAGTCAGCCAAACAACAGTAAATATGTATGCCCGATGAGAAATTAAAAAAACACCTGCCAATATTGAACTGAACTCAAAATACATCAAATCGTTCATTTAAAATAAAACATTATAACTGCAAAATATAATAAATAAATAAAAAGACACAGAAATTAGTATAATTAAAAGATTTGCATCTTTTCATAGCAAAATTTGCATATAAAATATCTTAAATACATCTGAATTTTTACGAGAAAGAATGCGTTTGCAAAGTCCAACGTAAGCAAACAAAACACACCGTGGCTGGTGTTTGGTAAAAAAAAGGCAAGCACTAAAAGACACCTACTACACCTACTACACCGACGGACCTAAGCAACCTAAGCAAAACCTCAAAATCAAACAAAACATTAAATTTAGCTTGATTTTAAGGTTTTGCTTGGGTTGCTTAGGGAAATTTTTAGTAACAAGCTTATGTTAGCTTAGCTTAGGTCCGTCGGTGTAGTAGGTGTGGTAGGTGTCTTTTAGTGCGGCTAACAGTAATTCCCATGGACCATGGACCAACATGGACCCAACATGGACCCGCCCATGAGGGGTGAAAGACTCACTTTAACAATACAAAACAATATAAAGTTGTTAGTTTTAACTTTTAAACGGCTTAGGCTTAGGCTTAGAATTACACTAAGCCTAAGCCTAAGCCTAAGCCTGAAGTGCACTAACAACTTTACATTGTTTTGTAATGTGAAAGTGAGTCTTTCAGCCCTCATGAGCGGGTCCATGTTGGGTCCATGTTGGTCCATGGTCCATGGGAATTACCGTTAGCCTTTAGTGCTTGCCAAAAAAAAAACAAAAAATTATCTACGAGAAAAAAGTTAGCCTCGTGAGGCTCACGAGGCTGCGCCTTACAAAAATTTTCCGGACAGGGAAAATTTTGTGGTTAATTTTGAGTGGAAAACCCGGACCGGGTGACATGTTCATGTTTATCTTTTTAATGACAAAAAAAAACTTTAAAAAACTTCATAATACGTAAATAATGGAATTCAAAGGGCTTTTTTTAGAAAATAGTATGTTTTGACGAAGGTTTTTATTAAAATATCAAGGCACAGTGTTGTTAATAAGTACTTTCTTTGCACACAATATAGTAATGAGATTTTTTAATGAATCACACACCTACATTGGTATTTAGATAATGATAAAACTCCGAAGTAGAAAAATTCCTCTTGAAAATTAAATTTTCTTTTGTGCTATTTAATCGCTTCAAATTTTATTTAAGTGTATGCATTTGGGAAAAGATTTTAAAAACCTTCTTATAGTTTTAAAAACAATAAAAAATTTTCAGTTCTAAAAAATGGTTTTATTGGGTTTATTAAAAAATCGTAAGAATTTACAAAAACTTTTTAAAACAAACTGCCTTTTTATTCACAGGTTTTTAAATTCAGAAACGATTTATCCCTGAAAATGTACGTTATATTTTGTTTGAGGTTGAAGTTTGATAATATTGTTTGTTCAACGCAAATTATTTGATGAAAGTTTTTAAAAAAGGTTTTAAAAAAAACTTGGATTTGACATATTTTTTTAATTTTTGACTGGCAATATATTGGGGAATTTTCAGCAGTTAAGACAATTAAAACTTTTTTAAGCTCAGAACATGGGGAATTTTTTTAAGATTTTCCTTCAAGAGCAGTAATAACTTGTGTAATCTCGAAATAATTAAAATATCCAAGCTATCATTTGTTTTTTTTTTAATTTTAATCAGCAATTAGCAATTAAAATTTTAGACTATTTTTAAACCGGAAGAATTTAGTCAAATGTGATATTCTTATAATATAAACACGCGTTATTTACAGCAATTTGTAAATTTTGAAGTAAATTCCAAATCAAAGAGGTAAAACAGTAAAATAGCAGGTTCTTTTCGCTTACGACATCATGTTTTACATTGAAGAGCTAAGTGTTCAAGGAATATTTTAACTGGAGTGTTATTTGCCAACTATAAGTAGCAAAAAGTGATTATTGAGATTTATACAAACCGTGATAAATATAAAACATTTTTTGCGATCAAGACTTTTTCCTAAAATAGATTTTTTAAACTTAGTGAATGTAAAAAGTTTTTGAAAATTTCTGTCGGCAAAGCTAATTGACATAAACTTACACCGCTTGACATTGAAGACTTAGTGCGAACAGCGTTTCAGTTTTAAAACTTAGCACTAAGTCTTAAACAGTCGTGAGGTTGGCTTTACAGGTAATATTACATTAAGATTCTTTATACACTTCCAACACTAAACACATATTGAGTGCAATACTCGTGCCAGACACTGTATTAAAAAAAACACTTTTTTCATTTTGCGTTTAGGCACGCTAACAAGCCGACTAACTTAATAAACATTGTTTTTTATAAAAGATTTTTTGCGATTATGTTCTTATATCAATTACTAATCAGGGAAGAGCGCGGAGCGCTCATTCCCTTATATTAAATGGGTTAAGTCACTGCGCGGTTAACCGTTGTTGATGGCGTCATCGAAAATCAACAAAACCTTTAATAGTTTTTTAGCCAATTAAAAATCTAAACATCTTACATAACTAAAATATTACCCATATTTTTCTGATATTAAAAACCTAAAAACCTAAAAATAAAAACCTAAAAATAAAAACCTAAAACCTAAAAACCTAAAAATAAACATGAACACCATTAAAAAATATCTTGGAGCTTAAAGTATTAGTTGTTAGCATATTGTTTAACTTAAATGATGTTTGTATTTTTAATTTATGAACATTATCCGCTTAAAATATTGCTAAAGAATGTTTCCTAGAAAACAACGAATCTATGGAAAACGTTTCCGACTACTTCGTTATACTCTTTGTGCACTGGTTGTCCAATCCAGCACCGTGAGTAAGGATGAAACTCTAATTTAAAACTGGGCATACACAGATCAAAAGTTTGAGTGCCACGTGCGCCAGTAGAAAAAAAATAAGGAAAACTACGCAGGTGTGCCAAAGTCACACGCGTGAGAATTATTAACAGGGCAGAAATCTTGTTCTTGATAATATAAGCAATTTGAAATAATAATCTGCTTCTAGATACTTCTTTTGTTTAAAATATAAGAAAATCTAGACCCATGTATTTTAACAGATTTGAACAAAAAAGTTACTTTGGATGCAATAGCAGTGTTAAGCCAATATTTTTTATGTTTGTGTTTACAAGATAACTGTTTATTATTTGTTTGAAACTAAAAAAAATTGTCATTTAATTTTTGGGTTTTGAAATATATTTAAAACATCTTTTTAAGTAACAAAACTCAAAAAAAAAACTGTCATGCACATATTATAATTTTATATTTATTCCAATTTTACTTAGACAACGAAATCAACTTTTATAACCAAAATATTTTTTAATGAATCTTAGTGTAACTGTGTAACGTACCAAGCTTTTTTTACACGTTGTACTTTACAGGATACAATTTCATTAACTTATACATACAATAATTCGTATAACATGCTTGAGCTCTTGTAAAAATTCTGGTTGTTTTTAAAACAAAATTTATGCATCCAAATAAACTTGTGAGATCGTTGTTTTTTTACTTTAACAGGGAGTAAAAAATACTTTGCCTCCAAATAAAATTATGTAAACTGTTTTTTAGAGACTAAAAAAAATAAAAATTTGAAACATGAAACTGTGTTATAGCTAGTCAAACTTAATTATTCCTAACAAATTTTTAAAATTAAGCAAGCATAAAAGTTTGTACAAAAACGACATTTTAAAAAAATATAATATTATTATGTAAATTTTATGTAATCAAACTGGGTTTTAAAGTATCGTCATTTTTAAGGCAAAATCACCCAGACTTTGTACAAAATATATGTGACTGTGACTCATTTTAAATTTAAATTAGAACCTTAATACCTACCGAATGAGTCACAGTCTCATGTAATTTATAATGATTGTGGATCATTTTGTCGTAGTAGGACGGTATGCTCGACAATGAAGTCGCGTGTTTTGTTGTGAAGCACACCGAATCAACCTCCTTCTTAGGGTACGGGGTCTTTAGAGCCGCAAGTAGGGAACTTGGAGCCTTTGGAAAATTTTCGGACCTTTTTTTAGGCTTTGCTTAGGCTTAGGTATAGGTTTTAGCGATTTTTATTTTCGGCTCCAAGTTCCCTCAGCTCCATCGACCCTAAACCCTTCTTAGATATATTAGGTTTTTTCCAAAAAAAAAACAGAATTGTTCTTATGCAAAATTCTTTTTATGTTTTCTTTTTTAGACTTAAAATCTAAAAATGCTAAAGCTTACCAAGTATTTGTGAGGCCTCTTGTCAAACACAGTATAAAACGCGTGTCTGGTTAGGTCACCCCAATACAAAGAATAGTTTGCTGATTAAAAGTGTCCAGCGCAGCTTTGCTCAAAATTTTTTTCTATTGCAACATTTCAATGCATAATGCTACGCGTTAAATTACATTGTATTTAATGGCATCATTACAAAAAGATAAAGTTCTTTGTCATTAAATACCTTATAAGAAAAAAAAATCAAACTAAAGCTAAAGTCTTCCAGGCTGAAATTAAGGGTGTAACCGCCCTTTGTCAGGAATAAATAAACAATAAATGCGCGAGAATAAGAATAATAAAAAATTTTCAGTTGTTATGTAAACAATTATTATCAAGTTGCATCAGGTGTTTTTCTGCACGTGATATTTTCTCAAAGAACGAGTGGTTACTTTACCACCCAGCTATTTTCATCCAGATAGAATTTATCTTCAAATATTACTCGTGAAAAACTGTTTAGATTAACAGTAAAGTATAAATATCCTACTACAGTCCCGAGCAAAAATAAAGGTAGCTTTTCATGCCCGTCTATAGCGATGTGATGACTAATCTACAGGTAGGCGTAATAAAGTAACCCACGCTTTTAGGAAGCGGAATAAAGAAAAGATCGCGGCTAGACCACAGCCACTTCCTTTTTTGTTTGCTCATGCGCCTGGCGTTTGAAGCCTTTAGAGGTATTATATTATAGTATGGCTAACTTTTTAAACAGGAGGTAAAAAGAGTGCGAACACTTAATATTAGCTGCACAAAACATGGTTTATAAAATATTTTGTTTTTTACACGCTAACAACTTTTTATTTTTAATTGTCAAAAAGTTTAAATTTAGAATAATTAATAAAAGCTTAATTGTGCTGCTATTTTGCAATAAAGCCCGATTTTTATAAATTCTAAACATTTCGTTGGAATGTTGTTGTTCACAAATAATTTTTTTATTAGAAAAGCATTTCGATAGGGCATCTAATTTTAATTATATCAAAGAATAAAATATCTAGGTTTTCTGAATTAGGGGGCATAAACGGTGCACAAAGGAAGCGGCCTAAAGTCCATTCGCGAATTTCTCTTTATATTACAAGTCTTCTAAACGCCTCTTATCACAACCGTTTAAGCGCTGTACCAGCATTATGGCGGCATTACAGAGCGTTAAAAAACTACCTTTATTTCTGCTCAGGACTGTAATATGGCTTAAAACTTAAAATAAATTTTAGAAAATTTTTTTTTGAGATATGGGATTTTTAGAGCCAAAAAAAGGGAACCTGAGCCATTGAAAGTTTTTGGGAACTTTGAGCCCTTAAGAAAAATGATTTTGGCTAAAATTTAGGCTTCGATTAGGATTAACGTTTCAGCGGTTTTTGTTTCAGCTCACAGTTTGCAACTTACGGCTCCAAGTTGCCTACTTATGGCTCCGAGTTTCCTATTTTTGGCTCTAAATTCCAACTCCAAGTTACAAATCCCTTACCGTTTCCTTAAAAGATCCGGTAGTGAACCATGGGGTGCACCCTTAGTTTTCTAAGGCCCTCTCCAGCTGAAACAATTTTTAGCAACTCCAAGCTGGTTCATACTTTGTCCAAATTGTCCAAAAGACAAAGTCAAAACGACAAAATCCAACAGAAAAAAGTCCAAACGACAAAAACCAAAGGAAATTTTTAAAAACATGCTCATATTTACTCTAAAAGACAAATCCAACCGACTTTTAAACAAGCCAAAGTACTACTTTGAACAATTCAAAGATGTCTTTTAAACAATTTCAAAAGGTTGTCCTTTGGACAAAGCATGAACGCGTCTTTAATTTTGTCCGAAGGACTTTACAAACGGTCCAAAACATAAGTTGAAATATTTCAACTTTGTTTTGGCTGTCCAAAAGAAAACTTTTACTTTTTCAAAAGACAACTTTGCCTGTCCAAAATGTTCTTTAAACTTTGCTCTTTGAACTAACGGACTGTGTTTTTGGACTTTTTCCTTTGGACAAAGTATTAACAAGACTTAAAAACTGTCCTTTGGACTTTGTCCTCTGGACACTTTGGATAAATTATAAACAAAGTCAAGGGTCCTTCTGAACACCCTTAAAATTTAAGGGAAAATCTATTTAAACTATTAAGAGAACGCACATTTAAAATCTATTTATTTAAGCAACGCACTTACATAAGGTAAATTTGCTATTTTGCACTACTTAAAAGTGTGGTGCACAGTCAAACTTTTTGTCTTCGATTTTGATATTTTTTTGTGAAAATTTTATCCCTGGATCTAATAACCCACAAAAATGTCTTAGTGGTTATCTAGTGGTTCAGTAGATATGACCCTCAAAAATTGCGTTTTTTTGATAAATTTGTATTTGTATGCCCAACAAACCACTGCCGTCGCTTCATGTTTTTGGAGAAAAAATTAAGGTTATTTTTACGAGAAACGCGATATCTCGACAAATACTGCACTAATCTCAACAATCAAGGTATCAAACTAAAATAGAAAATAGCTGCTTTTTTAAATGCATATTTTGCAACTTGAATTTTTATACTCTTGAGCAATTTTACAAGTACAGAATTATCAAAAAAAGCCATTTTGGGGGGGGGTCATATCTCCTAAACCACTGGGAATATTTTGATGAAAAAATTTTTGTGGGCTAATGAGGGCAGGGGTAAGGTTTTCACGAAAAATTATTAAAATCAAAGACAAAAAGTTTGACTGTGCACCGCACCTTTAAGTGCAAGTTTAAAAAATAATCACGCTTAAACGTCGTATGCAACCATCCCCAGTTCACTGCACTTTACTTGCGAATAATGCACAATGCATTAAACCAAATTTGTAACCAAGAGTATTCTTAATTACGCTCTGAAATTCCTATTTTTCCGAATAAATAACAAAAGCTATCTATCATAAATATGGTTGCTTCATGGTCCAAAGTGACAAAAAACTGTTGAATTTAAAGGGGTTGTGGTTTCAAGCTGACAAAAAAAAACAAAATAATTGTGGGATTAAAAATCCTGAATATTAGACGGGAAGCTAAATAGAGCAGATTTTTTTTTTAAATTTGTTTTATATCGAATTACGTTTCCAATTTGGGTATTACACAATAATATGTTTTTAATCTTATGTATAATGAAACTTTGTTGTTGCATTGTCTGAAAGTTATGTCTTTTGGCAGATTATGCACATGGCAGGCGCTAAGGCAAGCCAGGAGGGACCAGAAACAATTACACTCCCATAATTGAAGTCTCCCATAATGAAATCTGAATTCGTTTATTTAAAAGTACAAGTAGCCCGTGTCAGCCACACGGCTGACAAATAAT
>JASAMX010020072.1:0-13452 GCA_030248175.1 Microlaimidae sp. YZB2_3 | reverse complement strand
GGGGGGTTTGGGGCATACATGGGCACGGGAGGGGGGTTTGGGGGGGTTAACCCCCTCCCCAAATTCTGAGAAGTGGGGTTTAACCCCCCCCCCACTCAGAAGTGGGGGGGGGGGAAGCTCAACCCCCCAATTTTGGAAAAATGAAGAAAAAAATGACTTCTAACTGCCTCCAAACTTAAGTTTTGAGGTCAAAATAAATGTTTTAAACAATAAAAGACTCAAAATGCAATAAAAAGTGCTTTTTGACCTAAAATTAGTGTTTTTAACCTATTTTTCCTTCAAAATCGAAAAACGATATGGGTAAAATGCACTCCAAAAAAAAAACGATATGGGTATTTTGCGTTTCTCGGATTTTTACCCCCCCTAATTTGGGGTTTAACCCCCCCCCACTCCGGACCAACTTGCCCATGTATGTTTTGGGGGTTATACCGCCAAAATTTCAGATTTTGCTGACACCCCCCCCCTAAATTTGGGGTACCCAGGGACACCCAGATACAAAAGACCATAAGTGGGCAGGGGGGTGTTGGGGGGGTTATACACCTCAAAATTTTGGATTTTGCTGACACCCTCCCTCCTAAATTTGGGGTACCCAGGGACACTCACCCCCCCAAATTCGCCTCCTGGAGAAACCCCCCCCCTCCAAATTCGCCTCCTGGAGAAAAATTTTTAAGCGTTATCATAAGTCACCGATGGGGGGGGTGGTAGGGGGTGGCACCCCCCCTAAGACCTCAGACCAGACACCCCCCCCTAAGGCCCACTCCCCAGACCACCCAAACCCCCCCCCCCCTCTATAAAGACCAAAAAACTTCCTAACACCTCCCTAAAGACTTGATTTGATAAAAAACACCTCCCCTAACACCCCCCCTAGAGGTCAAAAACCAAAACACCCGGGGGTGTGGGTGGACCCCCTCCCTAGCCGTCAAAGGTCGGTGACCTATGAGCGTTATAAAAGGACTAAAAAAATATATAGAGTTAAAAGAGTTTATTACCTTGTTTATGTCATATACCCCATTATTTTCCTATTATTTAATAAAAATAAGTCTATAAAACAAAGAAAAAATTTTTTACAAACAATTTGATACCTTAAAATTTTCGATTTCCAAAACACTACAGCTGAAAAATGAGTACATTGATTTACAGCTGAGCAATGCAAAGTACCAGAAAATGTTTTTAAAATTACTTCTAACCTTTAAATTTTTAATACCAATATATAACAAATCTAAAGGGGGGGGGTCCAGGTCCAGCGTGGTCATATCAAGATTAAAAAACAAAGTAACACAAATTTGGAGGTGGCGATCAATGAAAACATAAAGAATGGGGTGGGTCTAGTGTGGTCATACCAAGATTACAAAACAAAGTAATACAAATTTGCAAGGAGACTATATATTGAATAGGACGCTGAGCGAAGCGCGAGAAAATTTTTTAAAAATGGTCGTTCTAGACCCCCAAATTTTTATTCTTGGCGACTCAAAAGGGGGAGGGCTTACCCCAAATTTCTTCCTTTGCCGACCTAAAAGGGAGGTCTAGACCCGCCCTCTGGCTACGCCTATGTATGTATATAATCTTTAATTAAATATAAGATTATGGATTAAAAAGTTTGTGATGCTTGACTTTATTATCAAGACAATAATATTACTATTTTATTATTACGTAATTATAAAAAAATTATGATTTCTAATCTAATTATAAGAATATATATATATTAAAAGAATTAAAAAATAAAGTTTATAAGTTGCAATAAGGTCTTATTTTAATTTTACACAGTTTTAAAGCATTATAAGCTTGTTTTACGTTTTTTACGCGTTTTAAGCCCATTTTAAGGCAGCGCGGAAATATTGGGTTTACCCCCCTCAAAATTTGGGTCTTGCCGGACAACCCCCCCCCCCAAAAAAAAAAATCCAAGAGGCTACCCACCTATGCACAAGACCAATGTTACACAGCACTAATTGCGCAACCAAATACTACATACATCAATATTAACAAATCTTAAACATTATCAATGTAAATTGTCTCAGTCGAGACTATATCTGAGGACATTCATTATGAAAAACTTGCGTTTTGCCACTTTGCCTAAACCTTGACAGTAAAAACAATTGACTAACGTTCATCAATTTTAGTCAGTTTGACAGTAAAATTAACAACATTATATAGTTAGTAGACCTTCTACTAAACTAACTATATTATAAATCAATCAGGAACAAAAAGTTCCTGCCAAGTTAACACAGTGAATCAACACTTGTATTATTCAAAATGTAGAAATACTATACACACTTTATTATGACTAAGAATATTGACAGAAACCGACTATATTTGTTTCAGACAAACCTGGAAGGAAAATTTTATTTAAGGTAGAACACCACAGTTATGACGATTTTTACTAAAAGTTAGCTATTAACTTAGATCGAGATATAGTTTGATGAATTTAAAGCTTAAAAAACAGTTTTTGGCCATTTAAAAAATTTGATTCGCCCAGATTTTGCTGCAATTTTATACAAAGTTAACGAAAAATAGGGAGCAACTTTTAGAAGTAGTTTGGAGTAAAACGTAATTTAAAATTTTAAGCAAATTAAAAAATCAATGTTTTTAAAAGAAATGCAAATAAAAAAATCCTAAATTAGTTTTTTAATCAAATACAATTCAAAGTACCTATTTAGACTTTTGTTTAACTATTTCCAAACTTTCATTAAAATCTAAATGAATCAAGTTTTTTAATTTTCATTTAAAGTTTTTTGATTTACGTCGAGAAACTACATTTCAAAACGTTTGTTAAAACTTGCTTTTATGAAAGTCACCTCAGGTGGGCCAGTAGCAGAGTGGTTAGAGCGTCGGTATTTGATGCTCGGACGCGTGGGTTTGAGTCTCCATCAGTACAATTTTTAACCTCGACAAAGTTGCTTTTTTTAATTTTTAACTTTTTAATTAAAAAAGGGTTCATTATTCAAGATACGCTAAATGAGAAATGAAAAAATACAATATTTTTGGTAATAAATTTTACTAATGTATTGTATTTTTGACATGTATTTTATTGGTGTCATTTAATGATTGTGGACGATAAGTGGACATTTTTTTAAAGAAAAATGAACGTCAAAATTTAATCAGAAGGTCAAATTACGTTATTTAAAATTAATTAGAAAAGATCTGCCATCAAAATCTAACTGTGGTGTTCTACCTTGTAAAAATAAATTAAAATAAAAATTTACTTACAACAGCAGTATACTTTCAAATCTGACCCAAAATTATAATTAATAATCAAAAAAATATTTTTTGAAATCGCATTTGATAAAAATGATGCATTGGCTAAATAGATACTGTGAAACTAAGATAAATTAAATTATTTTTAAAATTATTTTTATACTTTAGATCTACATACATTACATCTACAGACCTGTGCACTGCCCCCTGGGGTTTTATTGGGGGGGACAATTCCAAAACGGAAGGAAGCACGGGGAGCAGGCTCAACTTTTTTGAAGCGGGGGAGGAAATAAAACGGGAGGGTGGCAAGCAGGGGAGAAAGAGAAAAAAGGAAAAACAAAGAGAAAAAAAAGGAAAAAACTAAAAAAAGAACAAAAAAGGCGAAATTTAAGTAACAATAGGTCTAAAATGGCTTAGAAAGCATTGAAATAGGCTAAAAACTGCAAAAAATTGGTGATAATGGCGTCCTAATAGGTCAAAAATGGCACCATAATTTTTGGACCTTTTTTCATTTTTGGGCGGGCGGGGGGAGGAAATAAAACAAGGGGGGAGCAATAAAACGGGGGGAAATTCTCAAATGAACCGGGGGCATTTCCAGACCGTGCACAGGTTGGCATCTACACAGTACATACATTTTTTGCACCATGTACACACTTTGTTTACATTATTCAAGCAACAAATTTATAAATACATCTAGTCAATAGTTTATAAAATTGTAGAAAATAGTTTTTCCCAACAAAATTTAGGTTTGTTATATTAGTTTACTAAGTGTGGCTGAAACTACAGCAAAAGGTAGCGGAGCTTTGGAGCTTTCTCTAAAGCTTTTGCTACAACCGTAGTGATGACGTCAATAATAAACAAACTTTATTTTAATATTTTAGAAAATTTCCGAGATTTAGATTATAATAATGCTATAGGCAAATAAAATCCAGCTGAACTTGATGATTTGCAGTACTAATAATAAAACTATTTAAATTTTCAGCAAAAACCGTATAACATTTTTATTTTACCGTACAATTATTTTTTTCAAATTACCCAATTTGAAACAAAAAAATTTTTTTAAAAATTCAAAGTTGACTAATTTTGTATATTTTTTGAAAAGGTTGTATTAAAAAAATCTGCGTTTTTATTCGTTTTTTTTAAAATATTTGTACTATTTTAATTGGTCCGCTCATGTCTCTCATACAAACTTACAAGTTCAGCCAAATATAATTCAACCATAACATGTAAAAGTTTGAATTTTACCGCCATTGCTATTGCTGCTTGCTAGTACACAGGATTTTGTACAGCATACCTGTGAACTGCCTCCCCCTTTGGGTTTTATTGGTGGAAGGGCAATTCTAAAATATGGCCACAGGGGGGAAATTTAATTAAAAGGGGGTGTGACACATTGTGTCCCTTCCGTGAAAACTCAAAGTGCAAGCGTTAATAAAAGGCGATTATCTTTCCCCTTTCCTTGTCCGGCCTATGGTGTAATGGATAGCACGCCAGAGTCGACTTTGGAGGTTACGGGTTCAATTCCTGTATCGGCCAAATTTTTCAATAAATTTGGCTGTCTAAATTTTCCAGCGCCTCGTTATTTTCGCTTCCACTTTGGGTCGTCACATATTTGGTGGCCGATACACACCTCCGGGTATGTATACCAGTGTACCCACCCTTCTACGGAAGATAGATGGGCTTGTTGGGGCTGGTGGAGGTGTGCGGATTGAATCGAAGAGGCTGAGAGCAGCTCTTCTCTTGGTGGGAAGGTGTGACACATTGTGTCCCTTCCGTGAAAACTCAAAATGCAAGCGTTAATAAAAGGCGAATTATTTTCCCCTCTCCTTGTCCGGCCTATGGTGTAATGGATAGCACGCCAGAGTCGACTTTGGAGGTTACGGGTTCAATTCCTGTATCGGCCAAATTTTTCAATAAATTTGGCTGTCTAAATTTTCCAGCGCCTGGTTATTTTCGCTTCCACTTTGGGTCGTCACAGGGGGAACAATGAAAGGTGGAGGTGAGCAAGGAAGAAAGAGAAAAAAATATTAAAAAAGAAACAAAGAAGAAAAAAATCAACAAAAAAGAAAATTTAAGTAAAAATACATCTAAAATAGCTTAAAAATCCTTCGAATAGCCTAAAAATTGCGCGAAAATGGCGTCATAATACGTCAAAATGACATCATAATTTTTAGGTATTTTTTTATTTTCAGGCGGAGGAGAAGGGTGATATAAAACGGGGGGAAAGGGGGGAGGCCCCAGGAGCTACTAAAATTCTGGGTGCGGCCATTTCTAGACCTTGCACAGGTTTAGTACAGTCAGTAGTTTTATCGTTATTAGCATAAATAGTAGACAACACTCACAATTTGAAAACTTTTCTTTAACATTGCCTGAATAAAATTTGATTTCAGTGATATACTGCTCCTTTGTTACAGACCAAAATCGACCTGGTAGGAAACATTATGCAGGTCTGGAATTGGAATACGTAACATTAACATACCTACTGTCGTTATTCTGACACAAAGAGTCACAATCAGTATAAGATCAAAGTGACTCTGACTTATTTTGTTTATATTAATTCTGGGTTAAGATACACAAAGAGTCACAGTTACAATTATTTTACGACGAATCTGACTTATTGTGTCAGAATAACGACCATACACAATACATACATTAAAAAAACTTGGAAACAAAACGAAAAAATCCCATTTATTAGCTTCCAGATCGTTTTTTTTCGTAGGACCCGTGAGTGCTTTTTATTATGTACATCCGGTCTACAGCTTTCAACTCCTCGCCCGTCGAGGACACCTGCTCCCAGAACAAATGGGAGCTGTTGTGCACGGTCATTCTCGCGTATCCGTAGTCAGAGGAGCGGCTGGCGCTGTAGAACCCCGGCGGTTTTCGAAACTCGTCGATTTTCTCCCGGCAGCCGGCGGAACCGCTCACTATGTGTACGGGGGCGCCGGGATCGGTGTAGGGACGCCGGCTACCGTTGAAGACCCGGTTGTTGTAGATCGGCCATTGGCGCTCGTAGGAGTGCTCGTGAGCCCAGATGCAAAGGTCCACGCCGCTCTCGTAAAATATATGCTCCAGACCGTAGGGGCCGTTTCGAAATTTCACCTTCTTCCCCGTGCAGTCTACGTTGTCACAGTACATAGGACGATGACCGACCACTATAATCCACGGCACATTGGCCCGGTTTAGCTGCGCCTTCGCTAAGTCCTTCTAAATATTTATGCCATATTATTGAAAATGGTTCGTATTAATAATATTCCAGGAGCTCCAGTTGGCCTTGCAACTCATTTTTTTGCCCTATTTGTATGCTAATTTCTTAAATGTTTTTCTAATTCGTCGTTACTCTGACACATTGAGTCAGATGCGTCGTAAAATACTCGTAGCTGTGACTCTTTTTATATTTTAACACAGAAAAAATCTAAATAAAATAAGTCAGAGTTATGTTAATTTTATACTAATTGTGACTCTTTGTGTCAGAGTAACAACGAATTTTTTTTTAATTCATTTTTTAAAAAGTTTATTTAAATTATGTTAAAAATAGTTTTAAAAATTGAAGCTATAAGCAGGCTTGTGCACAGTTTGGAATTGCCCCCCCCCCGTTTTATTGGAGGATTTTCCACCCCCCCCCGTTTTATTGCCCCCCCCCCGCCAAAAAATGAAAAAGTACCCAAAAATTATGACGCCATTTTTGACCTATGATGACGCCATCATCGCAATTTTTTTGCAGTTTTTAGCCTATTTCAATGTATTTTAAGCCATTTCAGACCTATTTTTATCTTATTTTCGCTTTTTTTTGTCCCTTTTTTTTCTTTTTTCCCTTCTTTTTTTTTTTCTCTTTTTTTTCTTTCCCCCCTGCTTGCCCCCCTCCGTTTTAATGCCCCCCCCCGTTTCAAAAAAGTTGCCTCCCCGTTTTGGAATTGCCCCCCCCGTTTAAACCCCTCCGGGGGGGCAGCGCACAGGTCTGTATAAGTAACTTCAAAATATTGCTTTTTATAGCTAATCTAGGCCGGCGTTTCGGAGCTCTAGTCATGCAATTCGTGGCTACAAGCATACGTCATTACTACGGCGAAATGAGCCACAGTTCGTGTAAAATATGTGTGCCTGTGACTTATTTTAAATTTAAAACAGGACCCTAATAACTACAGAATGAGTCACAGTCACGTGTATTCTATAATGGCACTGGCTCATTTTGCCGTAGTAACGACGATAAATAATTTGTACATAAAAAAGGTAAAAATTTTGCGTGAAAATGAGTCAAAAACTACGAAAACGCAACTCCGAATTTAAAAAAAAAAATTCCAAGAAAAATATTTAATTCTTCTTTTTTTAACAGCTTTATTTTAATTATGACAATTGTAATCAATAAAAAAATTAAAAATTATTTTAAGGTAAAAACACTTTGTTGTTAAGTAATGTATTTCTTTTAGTTTTCGGTATATTTTAAGTTTGAACCCACTAAAGAACGACATTTATTATTTTAATATATATTTTCATCTTTCATGTAAATGAAAGATATAGGGGTTAGTTTCATTTTTTTTATATTTTTTTACCAAATTAGTATGGTAGACGTAGACAACTAACTATTGGTAGTTATTAGCAGCAAACTGAGTAGGTGGGTACTTAATTTTCAGTTCTTGATAAAATGGCCAAAATTCTCACTTTGATCCAATCCCACTGCAAGTACAACTGATCCCAACCAAATTGCGTGTAATAGTAAAATTCAGTACTGAAAAAAATCAAATGCGCCGGACCTACGTCTATACTGTAATATTCGTTGTTGGTGCCGCCCGGCATGGTGAATCGATTTTCATAGTGACTAAAGTTGTACCACCATTCGTGATTTCCGGGGGTTACCATATATGGAACGTAAGCCGCCACAGGTTCAATTTGACGCATAAATTGATCCCCATATCGTCCATTATCCAAAGCCATGTCGTAGGCGAAATCTCCATTGTGTATTATCATATCATAAATACCCTGTTGTGCTTCCAGTTGAAGAGGACCGATCGACCTAGCATTTTGGTTGCCTAATAATAAATTATAGAATGTAAGCGTCACAGATTACCAAACATTACACAAAGAACTGTTTTTTTTTCTTCTTTTTTAGATAAATCACACTTAAAGTGAACATTGCTTTAAAATTTCAATTTTTTTTTAAAAATTATATTCAACATTTAATTTTTTCTAATATCGTACTCAGGCCTGTGCACGGTCTGAAAATGCCCCCCCCGTTTTATTGGAGGATTTGCCCCCCCCCGTTTTAGTGCCCCCCCCCCCCCGCCAAAAAATGAAAAAGTGCCCTAAAAATATGACGCCATTTTTGACCTATGATGACGCCATCTATCTGCGAATTTTTTTCAGATTTTAGCCAATTTCAATTATTTTTAAGCCATTTTGGACCTATTTTTTTACCTTAATTTCGCTTTTTTTGTCCCCTTTTACCGTTTTTCCTTCTTTTTTTCTCCTTTTTTTCTCTTTTTTTCTTTTCCCCCCTGCTTGCCCCCCCCCCCCGTTTTATTGCCCCCCCCCCCCGTTTCAAAAAAGTTGCCCCCCCCCCCCGTTTTGGAATCGCCCCCCCCCCCCGTTTTAACCCCGGGGGGGGGGGGGGGGGGGCAGTGCACAGGTCTGTCGTACTAAATTGAATACCTTATGAAGTCTGCTAGTTTTTTTAAAAAAATCATTGTCTAAAAATATTGACTGGCCTCAATCCTCCATACTTTAAATTATTTTTCCTCTTCACAAACTTTCACTTAGCGAACAAATATCATTATTACGCCGTTTTTTTATATTAAAACTCAAATTTTAAACCTGATCGCAATATTTTAATAGTTAAGTGTGGCTAGGGAAACAATATTAATATTATAATTCTTGGAACATTAAAGTCTCGAAAGTGCGTTCGCAAAGTTAACTTCTTTTATTTGCCGGTGTCGTAGAATAGATCTTCCCCCATTACAGATCTTCCCCCCGGAAGATTTATTCTGGTTCACGCCAGAACAGATCTTCCCCCCTCAGAATATTTATTCCCCCCTGTGTTAAAGCATACAGCAAAAATTTGCATAAAATTCTTAACAGAGAGGGGAAGATTTATTCTGGTGTTCACTCTAGAATAAATCTTCCCCCTTGTTATAAATCATGTAACAATTATTTGCATTATTAAAAACAACATTTTTTTTGTTTTTAGCGTCATTTGGTTTTTTTTTCTTTTAATAAAAAAATTCATAAAAAATACTCGAGGTTTAAGATTAAAGAATTGGTAATAAACACAAAAAAGATTTATTCTAATCAAACATTTGAGATGTCCAAAATATTTTTAAAAAAACCTGCCTTTTTTAAATTAACACCTTTTGAATGTTTTACTTAAAATTAGGATTTCGATCCTATAAAGCTAAAATGTGAACCCTAAGCAAACCTAAGCAGAAAAACTTAAATTCAAAATATCAACTGTTTAAATATTAAGCAACATAGTATGAAAAAAGTTAGAACTCGTTGGAAAGTTTGACGGCGCCAGAAAAAATACATTCTGCATATCTTCGGAAAATATCACTTCCTGATTAAAGACAAAACCTAAGCCTAAGCCTAAGCAAAACCTAAAAATCAACCTAAAGAACCAAAAAAATAACAACTTTAAACCTGTTTAATGTTAAATTATGCTGAACATGAAGAAGATTTTTTTTGTTTTCGTATTGACTTTTAAATAAAAAAAAAATAAAAACTTATGGATACTCATAATCTAATTTTTAATTCTTCTTATTTCAATTTTTGTCTATATATTATGTTTTATAAGAAGCAAAAACTGAAAGGTAAATAAGGAACCAAATACTGATCGAAAAGAAATTAAACTGGTGTCATTTGTTCATGTCTTTTTTTATTATACTTTGTCTTAAAAATTGATAAACTAAAAGAAAAAATCCTTTTCACGATATTAATTTTCTTAAAAAAATATTCAGTTTATTTAATTATGGCATATTTTTTTACATACTCAAACAAACGAACTAATGCAAACGTATTTTTTTATCTCCGAAAACCAACTAAATAATACTTAATCATTAATGTCAATGCTCAACTGTTGTTTTGAATTAACAACAATTAAAGCTAAAGTTGATTTATATAAAAATACAAAAAAACAAACTATTTTTTTTCTAAATGCAACATTTGAACCTTCTGTGTTAAAAAATATGTTTTTAAAATTTGCCCTAACAAATTCTCGCGTATCATTTTTTAAATTTATGCAAATTTTTGAGAGGGGAAGATTTATTCTGGTGTTTGAACCAGAATAGATCTTCCGGGGGGGGAATAACTATTCTGAGGGGGGAAGATCTATTCTGGCGTAAATCAGAATAATCTTCCGGGGGGAAGATCTATTCTAGAGCGCACTAGAATAAATCTTCCGGGGGGAAGAAAAATAGGGGGAAGATCTATTCTGCGACACCGGCAGTCAAAATGCGTTTGTAGCCCATTTGAGGTTAAGCGCTTGATTGTCTAATTTGGCATAGTTATCAGGTATCTATTATTAGATACTTTTTTGGAAGTGAGCAAATTATTGGTTGGTTCGCTTGATCAAACTATTTACATGAAAAAAGCAGTACACGTAGACCCCATTATATACTTTGGTAAGACAGGGTGGTAGGTGGGCAGTGAAAGGAGGTCGTGGCTTTGATTATACAAATTTGGGGCGACTTAATAGGTAATGAAAAAGCTATAAATAGAGTATTTTTGGGCAATACCTACCCCAAAATTTTTTGTGAAACATCCCCTTAAATTTCGGTCGGATATACCATCAACCATTGGTGGACAGCTTCCTAGATTTTTTTGGTGGGTATTAACGATCGCCAAAATTTGGGGGGGTGTCCATAGGTGTCCAAAAAAATTTTTGGGGTATGCCCCAAATAGCCCATTTTTAGCGTCTTTAGTACTAGAGGGACCACCCAAATTTTAGGGGGTGTCCAGGGTACCCTACTCTCAAATATTAGGGGAGGCGGTGTCGGTAGTTTCGAAATTTTAAGGGTTATAACCCCCCTAAAATCCTGCCCACCTATGCCATCTTTTAAAAAACGCCTAGTTTTTGCCAAATCATTTTAGTGCCTTGCCTACCAGCCCCTGCCCCTTATTTCGGCAGGTGGGTTATTCCCCCCCCCTAAAAAAAGCACGCCCGGTGATCGTCAAAATAATTTTAGTAGCTATTGTTTAAACGTACCGAGATCGCCGAACACTGCGAATCGCGGCGCCCAATCGTTCCCCGACTTCAACGTTTTGAAGGAGAAAACGGAGCTCCAACCCAGTCGGCTGCCCACGCGGTAGAAATACCTGGTGTCCGGCCGCAGGCCGTCCAGTAAAACCCGGTGAACGTAAATCCTCCGTTTCAACAAGCCCCCGTCCACGAATAACGTTTCCCAGCCGCGGGTCCTGTTCACCAACCGAGCGAAATCCGTCCCGTAGTCGCAAAAGGACCGCCCGTCGGTGGACTGAAACGTCGTCCAAGTGACGAACATCAGCCCGGCCCGACCCGGGTAGGAGATGTGGATCTGTTCCGGCTGCGTGTAGGACTCGTTGCTGAACAGAAGGAAAGCCACCCAGGCGCTCCACAGGACCAGCCCGCTGCCGGTGAAGGCCAACGGGAGAACGAGTTGGCAATTGACGGCCGAAAACTTCCGCCGCCTGACTGTGTGGTAGAGGGCGGGAGGTAAGCAATTGTTCAGTTTTCGTAACATTTAACCCCCGCTTTGTTAACAAAACGAAGACAATGCCCGATTACTTTCACTCCGCCCTCCGTCGACAAAAGACTGACACAATTTTCAAGCTTTATTTTGCGTCGAAATTTCGTTTTATTCGAAAAACCGTTCAGTCGCAAACCGCAAAATAATATAGTTTGGATTAAAATTTAATGCATTTTCAGCAAAACAAACAATGTTCCGGTTTTTTTGTTTACTTTTATTTACGCAATGATAAACGTCAAGCGTTTTAAAACATAAAAATAAGAGACTGCAGAACACTATCGAAAGTACATAGCAGGGTACTATCAAAACAATTTTTTAATATTTTTTTAGTAATTTTAAAATGATTATAGTTACCAGATTAATATGTTTTGAAATCAGTGTTTACCAAGTTTACTAACACACAAATCCACACATTATTATAACTTAATAATCAAAAGTAGTTTTGCTTATTTCTTACATGGCACGACTTAAATAAAATACAGAATTCTTGTCACAAAATAGCAAATTTCACAAAACAAGAATGTTGTCATAGTTCACGTAAAATTTGAATTTTAACTGTTTTTTTCTCTAAAAAATTAAAATTAACCCAGCAAAATTTAATACATAGTCATTCGTGAGTACAATTTGATTTTTTCAAACTTCTATCAGCAATTTAAACTTAAAACACACAAAACTTATGCAATAATCTCTTTGGTTTTAAAGTAATATTTTTGATTTTTGTTAATAATTTAAATTTTTTATCTAATACAATAAACAAAAAACACTCACCGACTAGCAACATCTGTTGCCAGCAAAATGGACCGAGACTTCGCTTTAAATTTTGACAGTGAAGCAAGTCGCTTGTTCTAAAATTAGCAAAAATAACAGTATAGCGCGGCAACAATATTGTTGTTGTGCATTCTTTTAATTTTGAAGGGAAAATTGGTAAAAAAAACGCTAATTTTAAGTTAAGAAGTCCTTTTTATGGCATTTTTGTAAGTGTAGATATTTTTATATTATTTACATTTGTAAATAATGTAAAATTATCTACACTTACAAAAATGTCATAAAAAGGACTTTTTAACCTAAAATTAGCGTTTTTTACCTATTTTCCCTTCAAAATTAAAACAATTCTATGGGTAAAATGCATTTTAGAAAAAAAACGATATGGGTAAAATGCGTTCCCCGAATTTAACCTCCCCCTATCACCCCTCCCCCCCATCACCATTTTTTTAAATCTTAAATCGAAACTCTTCGCTCCTTCGTTGGATAATTTTTTTTTCGATTTTAAATATAAAAAATACAACCATTATAAATTTGTTAATCTAAAATGCTGACCAACGTACCCATAGATGAACACGATTAAAAAGCTAGGAGGGGTGTTTACCACGGGTAAATGAAATTTCAAAATCTAGAAGGGGGTTCCTAGGGGGGGGGGTCGAACCCCCCCTAGCTTTCTAGATGAGGTCGACCCGGGGTGGAAGATTTCAAAACTTAGAGGGCGGTCAGATTTGTGTTAAAAATTCACGTTTTTGGAAGAAAATTTAATAAGTACTTAAAACTTTCTCGAGAGGGG
>JASAMX010020069.1:0-10347 GCA_030248175.1 Microlaimidae sp. YZB2_3 | reverse complement strand
GGGTACCAACGCCAATGTCTTCGTTACCTTGTACGGCACCGCCCGGCGCGACCCCGCGTCTCCAGTTCGCAACTCCAAACAAATCCGAGAACCCGTTTGAAAATGGGAAATCCGACAGTTTCACATTAAAAACAAAGGATGTGGGGAAGTTTGAAAAAACTGCGGTAGCGGGGGCAAAACTGTAAATTCGACGATACCGACACCGACCCAAAATCTACCGTAATCTACCGTAATTTTTAGTATTATGGAAATTTTAGCCTAAGCCTAATCTGCACATCAATATATAATTTGCGTAAATTTGAGGCGGTGTCGGTGTCGGTGTAAATGTGAAAATGGTAAATCCGACAGTTTCACATTGAAAACAAAGGATGTGGGGAAGTTGAAAAAACTGCGGTAAGTGGGCAAACTGTAAATTACACCGACACCGACCAAAATCTACCGTAATTTTTAGTATTATGCAAATTTTAGCCTAAGCCTAAGCCTAACCTGCACATCAATATATAATTTTCGTAAATTTGAGGCGGTGTCGGTGTCGGTGGAATTTACAGTTTGCCGGTAAGTAGAGCGTAGTAAATTTTTTTTTGTTACAATCAACAGATAAAGAAGCAACATTTTTTTATAATAAAGGGCGGGTATCCTAGCCTAAATAAATTAAAATATTTAATAGAACTTGGATATAACTTTGCAAAAACAAGCCTTGGTATAGTCAAAAGCTTAAATATTAAATTTGGTTTAATTTCGAATACTAATAAACAACTGTGAAGCTTTTTCTCCAAAAAACTGAACGCGTAAAGAATTTTTATCCGACTCTCTTTTTTTGAAAAAAAGTTTCCATTCACTGGTTACTGATCGGAATTTAAAAAAATATCCTTTCTTTAAAATATTATATGGATCGGTTTATATTAAATATTATTAAATGATGGAACGCAAAATGTAAAAAACCAAGCATAAAAGAACTGAAAATAACTTCATGCAGTTATATGTATATAAAATGGTTGGGCTATTTTTGTTAAAATTTTACCCCCGTTCAGAAATTTTCTTTTTTTCTTCTTTATTTATTAAATCCAAACAAAAGTGTAAAAAAAATTAAAATAAATATTTGCTGAGAATCAGAATTTAAAGGGTTTCAAGCCAAAACATATCTATTATTTAGCATACATTACTGTGGATTTTGCTTCAAGATCTTTTTTTAATTAAATTAAAACAATGGAGTTTGGAGCTGGGCTTAAACCAGCGACATTTCCCTCACTAGAGGAACTCTTTGCCACTGAACTACCCAAGCCACCATAATATTTGGTTAAATTCATTAGTTTAAAGCCGTAGTTCTTTTTTCAGTATCGAGCACGACAACACCGGGCGGGCCCCGGGTTGGTTCCTGGAAAACGTTTTAGTTACGAACAAAAAAACCGGCGCCAAATGGTCCTTTCCTTGTAAACAGTGGTTGGCAAAGGATGAAGGTTAGTATGAACCCTTAGGAACTTTACTATGGTTGAATTATATTTGGCTGATCTTGTAAGTTTGTGTGGGAGACATAAGCGCACCAATAAAAATTGTGCGGTAATTATGAAGGTTGAAAAAACAGATTAGAAAGCATATTTTTTTAATTCCCGCTTTTATACAAAAATATTTTAAATTATTCAGCTTTACCCCCTTAAAATAAATGCATTTTTTAATTATTGCAAGTAATAATTGTTAAAATAAGGTATTTAATCTTTACTATTAAACCATGTAGCTTAAAATTTTAAATAGATTTATTGCTAAATATGCGATTTAATTCTGCAAATCATCGAGGTCAGCCATGTTTGATTTGAATATAGGTTTATACTTCATTATTCTATTTTATAATCATGCTATCGTTAAATTTTTGTGTCGGCAAATGAAAAAATGCAGTATTGAAGTAGCTAAATATTGAAAATTATTTTTAAGAACAGAGAAAACTTTCCTAGAACAAAGACCGCATTCTTCAAGGCAGGATTTTAAGGACCCCAAAATGTCATATAGTATTCGTGATCACATAATATATGTTTTCATCTGTGGGAATGGTTGTAGGAGGAGCTGTTTTAGCTAATTAGCGCTTGGGAAAAATCGATCTTTAATAAATGAGAGATCTCCATTATTTTCCTAAGCGCTAAATGGCTAAAAGTGATTCTATAAAGTCATAACTCTGTGAAGATATTTAACACTGAACAACTTCCGTTTAAATGAGGGGTATTTGGCCTTCGTGTGGAATAAAACGTACTGTTGACTTAAAAATGTTCGTTTATTTTTTACGTTTGATACGATTTTTCAAAATGTTAACCATCTTAATTAACTCTTTCTGATTAATAACGCAAACCATCGCGCGTAAAAACAAAACGAGTACGTAATATTGCTATTATTCACTCCGATGCCGCCCGTATAGGTCCTCTGGTCTACTGTGAGACTAGAGATGCAATCTGCATTTAGCATTTATGTCGCTATCATAATTAGAAAGTGTTAATAAGGACTCTAAAACTGACTTATTTCTATTTTTAAGATGGTTTTTGCAAAAGCACAAAAATTTGCATGTTTGACGTGTCTGTCTGTCATAAAATAAAGTCTGTACAAAAATGATGTTCATTAAAAAACTTCAGGTGAGAATATTTCGCTAACGGTAAGCTTGATGTATACAAAACTTATAAGTGTATATATGCTCATGGGTGGCATACACTAATAAAGTTTTTGTATGCATGATGATTAACGCAAAAAATTATAACCAATCGAGAAAATTCCGTAAAAATTTGATTTGCTGTCGAAACTCTTCCCTGCGCTATAAAACCAGTTTTTTTCCGTGCAGTCAGGAGCAATGAAACCGCCCAGTTTGACAGCCTACGACAGTTCAAAATATATTAAACTCTAAAATCTGATGATTTATCGATTTTTTTATTGATTTTTCTATTTTTTTAAAATTAAAATTTGTTTGTTAGGAGATGGGAGAACGTGCAGAGATTTATTGCCAGTCGGCGGTCATCACGAAGAATCGGGATTTAGGGATTACAAAATATCCGTTTATACGGGTAAGTATCATAATATTTCTTAATATTGTTTTTTTAATTTTCAAATTTTTTTTAATTTAAATTTATTTGTTTTTTAGCTATTAATAATAACTATTACTATTACTGCTACTGAGTCTCGAATGTGAAATGTAAATTTTCGTTTTGCATCTTAGCTCTTACGATGGGTCAGAAGGGCATACCGTCGTTAGAATGACAAATTAGGTCAGAATACTCATAAAATACTCGTAGCTGTGACTCTTTTTATTCCTTAACACGCAAATATTATAAACGCTATGAGTCAGAGTCACGTAATTTTAAAACGCGGATACTGTAAACGTTATGAGTCAGAGTCACGTAATTTTAAAACAGATAGCGTAAACATTATGAGTCAGAGTCACGTAATTTTAAAACAGATGCTGTAATCGCTATGAGTCAGAGTCACGTAATTTTAAAACAGATACTGTAAACGCTATGAGTCAGAGTCACGTTGATTTTATACTGACTGTGACTCTTTATGTCATAGTAATAACAATACGTAAGTTTTAGTATGCACTTACAATGTAGCAGTAATTACACCCATCTTATTTGCATTTAAGTTTGTTTCTTTTTTATTAGTACCAGGGGTAAAGCTTTTTAGATTTGATACAAAAAGTCATATTTTCACTCAATGGAAAGGCGTGTTTTTAACTTGAAAAATAAATTTTTAAAAATAATTTTTAAAAAATAATAAATTAAAAAGTAACATTAGAAAACAATAAAGCTTCGCTACAATTCTTATTTCCACCATGAAATTAAGTTGTTTCATTAGAAAACATTGAGATGAAAATAAAAAAAATAAGAATATTAAACTTGAGTTATTTTTATTTTTAGAGAAATCTATTTAAAGTACACGTCAGGATTTTAATGACCCTCAAAATATCATATAATAATCGTGATTACGTCATATATGTTTTGCTCTGTGGGAATGGTTGTGGAAGAGCTGTTTTAGCCAATTAACGCTCGGGAAAAATTGATTTTCAATGAATGAGAGATCTACACTTTTTTCCCAAGCGCTAATTGGTTAAAAGTTATGTAACGTCCAGAAATATGAGGCCGAATAAATTGAGTTTTTGAAAGAAAGATTGCGAAACAATTTGCTGTTTTTAGCTTTTTTGGCTGAAAAATGAGCGATACAGGACTTGAACCTGTAATCTCCAGCCTCAGTACCTCATTGACTGACGTGCTGCGTTACACCATCGCTCGACAGTGTTACATTACAACTCGTATTTATAAGACGTCATATTTCTGAAACATTAACACAGCGGGAGTTGTGACAGTTATTCTACTTTATGAAGATATTTAACCCCGAACAGCTTCTGTTTAAATGGGAGGGTTTTGACCATCGTGTATAACTGCACTATATCTCTAAATAGAGTGTTGTGAGTATTTATCGCAAAATAAGACTATTATATTATTAAATAAACGACAATATTATTAATAATAATAATAAAATAGAATTACTATATAAACGACAATATTCTCAACGTTTCCACCCGATAAAACACAGGTCTTCATCAGAAGTGTTAGCGTAAGAGGGTAAAAACTATATCTTTTACCACATGTGAGGATAGGGTATAGGAAAATTAAATTTGGTAAATTAAGTTAGGAAATGTAATTCTTTTTTTAAGTTAAATTTTCTGTTAGAACTTAGGTATAGGACCCCACAGTCAGTAAAATAGTGTATATAAATATTAATTTTTATCTAGTGCTTTTATTTGTATAATAAACTATAATTTTTTTAACAGTGCCGTGTTCCTTTTTAATGTGTAATTAATTAACATTTTATCATATATATTTCTTATTTTTAATACCGTTTTTAGTGTAATTTGTCATGCAATTCAAATATATATTTATTAATAAGTTTTTGTAAAGTCTATAAAATTTAAATGTAATATGTATTAAGTGTAATAGGCCAGGCGGTCAGAATTAAGATTAGGAAATTCTCCCCGAAGCTCCCTCAGGTTACTCCCGTAAAATCTCCCAGCGGGTGATGTGAGTTACGCTCGCGTGTTGCGGTGGAGAAAGAGACGTGCGCGCGGCAAAGATCAAAGAGATTTCTTGGCACGCGTTTTGGCGGGAGTTGAGTTTTGCGTTCATGTCCGAACGCTGGGGCGAGTTTGCCCATCTTTAGAAAAAAAGGTTTGAAAAAGGGAGATATGCAAAATTCTGACTTTGGGAGTTAATCTAAGTTTTTTAGTCGGTGCCCTTTGAGCCTGAGTTTCCTAGAAGGGTAAAGTAGGGAACGATTGGATTGGTCGATAGATCAATTCAATCGGTCGGCCTCAAGAAGGGACGTTGAGGAAAAAAGTCAGTTAGTTGGGAAATTGAGCTCTGTTCCAGTCGGTGTAATTTTACGCCGGCTCCCTCGAAATTTCCCAGTCAGTCTGCGTTCCCCAAACCGCCATCCTCATATTTTTTTGTATTTATTTTTGTGTAGCTTTCGGTGTCGTCCCGTTGTGTATACGTGTGTGATATTTCATTTTTTTTCTACTACCGTAAACTTTAACTTTGCTTTTAAAAATAAAACTATTTAACCGGCCTTCTTTTCAACAAACGAGAATAGGAGTTCCTTAACTCCTAATCATATTTTATAATATATCAGCTTTCGTCGTTCTTTAACCCGCGGAACAAGGGAAAATTTATACAGTCCACTGAAACGGAACATCACTTAGAACTTGAGCCAAAATTAGGAACCTTTGTGTCGTCACACACAATAGAAAACAATTATTTATTTAACAGCTATTTATACTTAATTTATATCTGGGGCCTATTTCAGAAAGACGTTTGTAAATTTTCATTTTACAAATCTCCGCCTATTTTTTGTAAATTACACGATAGAAGATATACGACACGGCAAATCTTGATGGGTCAGCAGAAATAAAATGACTTGATTGCGACCAATCAGCACAGAGTAGTGCGCGGAGATGCTCCCCCTGGATTACAAGGCGAAAAACCTTTATCGTCTATTTTACAAAAAATAGGCGGAGATTTGTAAAATGAGAATTTACAAAGGTTTTTATGAAACAGGTCCCTGGGGCCTATTTCATAAAAATTGCTTGTAATTAATTTACAGCTGTAAATTAATAAACGCATATTTTTCTTTTGTATTTTTAATTAAAAAGTATATTAATAAAATGCGTTTAGAATATAAACAATTACATGTCTGTAAATTCCGTAAATTCCACAGTTATGTACGTATTTTTTAATTAATAAAATAACAAGAAATTAAATGCGTTTATTAATTTACAATTACAAAAATCTTCATTAAATAGGCCCCTGGACAACTTTGTGAAATTGTGTGGGAGACTGATGCGGTTATGACGGTTTAAAAGAACAAATTAAAACGTGGATTTTTTTAATGAACTTTAGCCGTTAAGTAATTGAAGTGTTTGTTTAAAATTTACTAATTTTATAAATGATTTTTAAAATAAGGTATGGAATTTTTAATAAACCTTTTTTTAAATTTTCGAATTAAAAATCAAAGTGTTTTGTAAAAAAATATTGTTTTTCTAGATCATATTTTTAGGCAATAAACGGAACGGAGGAACGGATGCCAACGTTTTTCTCACACTTTTTGGATCAAAAGGAGACACAGGGGAATTTCAGTTGAAAGGGAAAGGAAACTTATTTGAGGTTATCTAACTTTTATTCTTTATTAGTTTATTATTGTGGCATATTTCTTTAAGTATTATAATTCATTTAATTTGTTTATTTGTTCAGAAAATAAAAATATGAAATAATAACAGAAATATATAGTGTAACGAAAATTCGCAACTTCCATATAAAAAATGAAGTCAGCGTATCTCATTATAATGGCATCGTTTTGAAATTAAGGCACCTCTATTATAATGGCATAGTCACTATTTTAATTAACGCGAATTAAAATGCCATTATAATGGCATTATAAGTATGCCATTATAATGGTATAACTTAATTTCATATCAGGTATACTCACAAGTATAATACTGGACGGGGACTTTGGAACTGGGCTATTCAGCTATTTTAAAATAAGTTCTTAGTTTCGTCTTGAATTTGCAACATGTCAAAATCATTTTTTTTCGAAAAAACAAAAATTTTGTCCGATTTGTAATTAATTTGCATATGCTATTGTTTTATCCCAAATCGAAATTTTATTTATGCATTATTTTTTAATTTATCCATTTCAAATTCAGGATACAATTCAGTAATGTTATTATAATGGCATACTTTTCATTTTAATGCGCGAAAATTAAAATGGCAAATATTCCATTATAATAGGGGTGTCATTTAAATGGACTATTTTGAAAAAATGCCAGTATAATGGCATACGCTGACTCAACTTTTTATATAGGAGTTGCACATTTTTTGTTATTACATATTTTTGATAAAAATAGACTGGTTAATATAAACGCAACCTATATAAACCAGTCAGAATTCAATCTCTAATTTTTATGATTTTTAAATATTTGAAGTCGAGCTAAATTGCTTTGATTTGATTGGTTTATTTTCATTTCTGAACAAATTAAGCAGCCATTTATGATTTCTTTTCAGTTTTTAACATTTTATGTTTATTCTATTAAAATTTTTGAAGATATGTGTGTTGAATGCATGGCAGATAAAGGCAAATTAGTATAATTTTATTCCAACGTTTCGAACTGATAAAACAGATCTTCGTCAGGGTAATTTTTATTTGCAAATATTAGTTTAGATAAAAACATATTAAAATAACAATTATATACCAATTTGCGAATCTTAGTTGCTAAAATTTTGCGAAAGTAGTAAAAATAAAAAAATTCGCAAAGCAAAATGAAATTAAAATTTTAGTATACTCTGTGGTTCATTGCGATATGAAATTTTATTGCAAATTTCTAATGTATGCAAATTTTCTGATATAATAATGCAGCATCGATTAACCTGAAATCTTATAAAAATACAATTGAACGTCAAAAAAATTAAAAAAAATTAATATATTTTTCAGGCCGGAGACCGGAAATTTCATAAAATAAAACAAAACGCCAAAATATAATACCATAATGACCACGACATAAAAAAACTTACAGTCAGTATAAAATCAATGTGACTCTAACTCATAACGTTTAAGGCTGGTTCATACTTATGTAAAAACGTTCTTTGGACTGTGTCCAAAGGACAAACACACTGTATAAACGTATGTAAAAACGTCCTTTGGACAAAATCCAAAGGACAAACACAGCGTAGAAACGTATGTAAAAACGTCCTTTGGACTTTGTTCAAAGGACGTTTTTACATAAGTATGAATCAGCCTTTATAGTATTTGTTTGTTTTATTTAAAAGATAAAAAGAATCAGAGTTACCAGAGTTTTTTAACAAATCTGACTCATTCTTTTATAATAAAGACGGTAGTAAACGCGATTATTTTCAGACGGGAGACCAAAATGACTTCGATGAAACATTTGCGGACTTGGGTGAACTTCAAAAGCTACGCGTTCGGCACGATAATTCCGGCGTGGGACCTGGGTAAGTAACGATGAAATACTTGTTACTAAGACACAAAAAGTCGCAATTATTATAAAATCAACGTGACTCTGACTTATAAGTTCATATTTTCTGTACTTTTAAGAATAAAAGGAGTCACAATTACGAATAGTTTATGGCGATTTTGACTCATTGTGTCATGGTAACGACAAATAAAACAAAAAACCAATTTAACCCCTTCTGTCTGATAATGATCGGTAAAAGCGCGTCCACCAGTTGCAGCAATGGGTGTGACGCGATAAAAAAAAGCAGCGCGAAAGATATTATAGAAAAAAGACATTATATTTGGCAGATGATTCATCTTTTTAAGTTCGCATATACGTTCGCGATCTATCGATGGAACGCGTAAACATAATAGAAGGTCTTTGGAGCCCTGGGCACTTAGAGCTGTAACTTGTAGTTTAAAATTGTGAATTTAGAGCCGAAAGGCTGATCTAACTAAAACTTTGTTCTAGGCGTTAGCCTATACATAACCCTAAACAGTTTTTTTTTCTTTCGGCTCCAAGTGCTCATTTTCACGGTTCGAAATAAGTTCCAAAAATTTTTTTTTTGTCGACTCCAACTTCTCTACGTAGGGTAACTGGCGTAATTTCGGCCACGCCTTAATTTCGGCCACCAATTTAGGGTGTTAGAAAATTGGCTTATTTTTAAAACACAAAAGAACCAGGACAAAAGTAACTGGATTAATGTTGAATAAAGTGTTTTTGCAAACGTTTTTTATTTTTATTATTCTACATTATCAACATTTTCATACAAAAAGTGAATTTTTTATGATTTTCTTAATTTTTGATTTGCGTTTAAACTGCATCAAATTTAGAACGAAGCAATATATAACCTTAAAATATCTTCTATTTATAGCTCAAAGTTGTTAATTTTCGTGTTTTGATATTTTCTTTAAAATTATTTTGCAATGCGTTTAACTAACTGCGCATTTTAAGATTCCGTTAATTTCGGCCACCTTAAAATTTAGATGAAAGAACCTGCCATTTTTTACTGTTTTTAAATATCATCGTACTACCGTATTTATAAAGATTTTTTTGCTCGTTTGACTTTTTTTTGACGTTTTTTAAGCCAAAAATAAAAATTGAGCAAAAAATACAAGTTATTAAAACTTGTTTTTTTAAAGTTTGACATAAATATTAAAAGTCTTGCTAATAACTATTAAAGTTCGCAAACGGGAAAAATTAAGTTATATGTACCAAAAACAATACCTAAGGGTAAATTTGCAACCTTTAGAAATTTTTATTGTTCGTTTAAGCAATAGTTATGGCCAGTTTTTTGTAGGTGGCCGAAATAAATGGCACGCGCCTTAACTTCGGCCACTTTAAAAAAAAGTTTAAACCTTCACTGATTTTTAAGTGTAACAGAAATATTCAAATTTTGCACTGGAATAACAAATATAGCTAATGTTTGATTTTTAGGCCAAATTTTGGCTTGATTGAAAAAGCCAGAAAAAACTTATTCAAAAAAATAAAAAAAGGTGGCCGAAATTAAGTCAGTTATCCTACGACTTCATAGAACAAGACGTAATGTAAAATGTTCCTTGCAAACGTAATCGCAGATTTTAAAGCAATAAAATAATTTTTTATCGATTTTTTTGGATCCCGATTTTTTTATTAGGAACGTTGCGTATATGTTCCCAATGCAATAGTGAAAAGTGTAAACAGGATATAACGCACACGTACGTGAACGCAGATTTCAAAACAACATAAAGGTTTTTTTTATATATTTTGACCAAAAAAACATAATAAGACAAAAAAAAGTGCAACTTTTATATAAAAAGTGGCGACGTTGTACGCTA
>JASAMX010020068.1:0-25298 GCA_030248175.1 Microlaimidae sp. YZB2_3 | reverse complement strand
ATTATTAATTTTAGGTTCAATAAAGTTTTTGAGAGTTTAGTCGGCTGATAGTTTCGCAATTTAATGTTTATCACGAAAAACAACTCAAATTTGAGGTACCCAGCTTGACAAAAATAGTTACCGGTTAATTCTTTTTCTCCAAATTTTTCCGTATTTGCAGCAGCCCACGCAGAACCCAAGGTAGAATTTGGTTGCATAACCTAAAATATAATAATAATAATAATAGATTTTTTGATAAAACTATATTTTTATAAAGTTTTATTCAAAGAAAATTAAAAGCCACAAAATAAGCAATCGTAATTTTTTATACCAGAGTTCCAAAAAAAAAAACACACTAATATTTTGCATCTTAAAAGCAAGTTTCTAGAAATCAATATTTTAAATGTTTGCTGAAATCTTTAATTAAACACTCGAAAATCCAATTTTAATGTTATTACAGCGTAAATTTTGTTATCACTATTTCCTTGGTTATTCCAATTCTCTTTTTTTTTCAGAAATTTTGAACTGAATTGTCATACTATGTTTTTTTATTATTTATTAATATTATTATTATTTTTATCCTTTTTGAGTAATTAACTGCGCCTTTGTCGCGATATTAATTTTATTATAAAATAAAAATTATCACAAAAAAGGAGAAGAGACTCAGAGTTTAATAAAAATAGGTACCTGAAATTCAATTGGTTGCAAGTTACTAGCAAACCATTTAGCTTTGTCTCCAATAAGTGAAGGATCAACTGTGCCTGTTTGCACCCGTAAATACGCTTCGTTTTTGGGACATAATGACCATTCTGCAAAGTACTCAACAGCCTAAATAAAATAATTTCTTACTTTGAAAGCAATAATTTTACACTATTAATGTCTATTGTATTATTTTAAGATCTCGTATCAACACATTTATAGAAATACAGCACAAAAAATGTTCTGTCAAATAAATTGGTTATGTTGTTGTTGTATAAATTGGTTATGTTGTTGTTGTTGCATCACCTGAAACTTATCTTCCCTATGCAGATTATGCAAAGGGCAGGCGCTAGGACAAGCCAGGAGGCGCGTATCTAGTCAACGGAAAAGAAAAACCACATACATAGATGAGATGTTTTTCTTGGGGGGAGAGAAAGGGGTCCACGGGTCCACCCCCCTAGAGCCAAAATTTTGGACCCCCTAGACAAAATCCAGGGCCCCCTCTCCCCCCTAAGCTCGAGAGCGGTCCGGCCTGACCCCCCTAGCGAGGCTGACCCCCCTCCCAACCAATTTGGAAGTATATTTTTTATTTACTGGCAAAACACGTTTTAGTTAAAAACAGTGTTAAATACACTTTTTAGGCTTAATAGGCTGTTTTAGTATATAAAATTCAATATTAGACCTAAAAACACTTGAATTATTGATTAAAAAAAACTTTGTCAAAAAATTGGAACCCCTAACCCCCCCGCCCAAATTTGAAATCTCGCACCCGGGGTCGACCCCCCTAAAAAGCCAGGGGGTAAGGACCCCCCTAAAAAATTTTGGCCTTCCACCCGCGGTGGACCCCCCCTAGCGGACCCGACCAAAAACATCTATGACCACATAGACACATTCATCTCACCTATCAACGTTAAAATCTCACATACCGCAGAGTTTTTAGTACAACTCCATTATGGTTTTAAACCAATTCTATTAATTATTTTAAAAACAACTAATATTATTATTTTGTTTACAAAATTTATTTTAAACAATTATACCTGTGTGCGTGCCAGCTGAGAAACAAATTCAGATTTTGTGGGCCTCGACTTAAGAAAAGATTCCACCTGAAGCGCAACTACAGGTCTAGGATACAAGCGAAGTGTTCTGGTGTGTTCGGTGAAATTAGCCATTATGTTTGGCGAATTGAAAAATCTGACCTGAAAAATAGTAATTTTAATTAAAAAAACTAAGACAGTACAGTACAATAAAAAATATTTCTATTTTGTACCTGATTTTTTGTCTGATTTCGAATTTTGATAGCAAATTTTGTTTTAACAAGTTAATGGTAATTTTGAATTAATAAAAGTAGGCGTTATTCTTGAGTATTTTAATGCAGGGTGGGGCAAAAATAACAATTCTTAAAACACAGTTACAAAATTGCTTTTTACTAAAATCTTTAAAAATAGAAGGTAATATTGAAAGGCAAAAGAAAAAATATAACAAAAGATTTTTTTATATTTGTTATTAAATTATAATGATTTAAATAACTTGATGCTAACATACCATAGCTACGCGAGTGGCCACGTCCACTGCGTCAGTGTCGTTTCCGTAGGCCATGAGATTTATGGGCGCGGCTTGAGAACCAGGAGCACTACCTTCGTTCACCAAAGGCTGCCCGGAAGCCTGTAATTACATGTATAAACAAAGGTAGCAGGTATCCAACAAATAAAATCATTACAAAAAAACTACGAAATAGTGTTTTACTAAATGAATTCATTTCAGGTTTTTAGTCGTTTGAACAGTGACAGTGAACCAAATAAGCAATCATAGCTGTCCGACGTACAGACGGGATATTTCCCCCGGGGTAAAGGCCAACATCTGCACAGATGTAAGGGGCATACATGGTGGGCAGGGTGGAGGTTCGGGAGGGGGGTTCCCCCCAAAATCCCGATTATAGCCGACACCCCCCTAAAATTTGGGGGTACCCCGGACACCCCCTCCTGGCCAGGGGGGTTGAGGAGTTATACCCCCCAAAAAATCCCCATTATAGCCGACACTCCCCCCTCTAAAATTTAGGGGTACCCCGGACAGCCCCCCCCACTAAAATTTGGGGGGTCCCAGTACTAAACACGCTAAAAATGGGGTATTTGAGGTATACCCCCAAAAAAATTTTTGGGACACCCCCCAAATTTCGGGGGTCGAGTATACCCCCCCCACAAAATTCGAGAGGGTGCCATAGGTGAGAAGGGGGGGGCAAGGTGGGGTCCACCCCCCCCTAGCCTCGAAATTTTGGGCCCCCCCCCCCCTAGACGAAAATCTAAGGGGCCCCCCCTCCCCCCAAAATTCCAAATTTTTTACCCCTGAACCCCCTCTAGATTTTGAAATCTAACCCCCCCCCCTCCCCCCTCGGGAAAATTTTAGGTACCTTTTTTATACTAAATTTTCTTCCAAAAACGTGAATTTTCATCACATATTCATGCTTTCACACCCTTTTTATACATGAATATGGCTTTTTATTCAATAAAATGTAGTATTATCCTATAAAAAGAACAATTATTAAAGTTATTATGGTTTAAAACTGTTTTGCTTTGGACACCGGACCCCACCTGACCCCCCTCTAGATTTCAAAATTTCGCACCCAGGGTCGACCCCCCCCCTAAAAAGCTAGGGGGGGGTCCGGACCCCCCTGGGACCCCCCTCCTAGAATTCAAAATTCGATTTACCCCGGGTAACCACACCCCCCTAGCTTCCCCGACCGTGCTCACCTATGGAGGTTGCTCTTGCCCACCTATGGGGGCGTACATACCCGAGAAGCTGGAGGTATGATTTTTGGGTGGGTCAAAATACGGCAAGGAAAAAAAGGAGCAGGGAGGGGGTGTGGTATTTTAAAAATGAGTGAAAATATGCATTAAAAATGCTAAAAAAACTTTAAAATGGTAAAAAACTGACTAGAAAATAAAAAATAAGCCTTGTGAACAAACGTTTATTATATGTTATGAGTAAAACTTTAAAAAAAGACAAAATTTTGAAATTTTTTGATGTTGGTAAAGAAAAAGGGGGATGGGGAAGAAAGGTGTCAGAGTTAGAGGGAGACAGGTAGGGGAAGGGTACACCAAAAATGGGGCATTTTAGGGAGGGAAGGGGTTACCGTTACCCTCTGGCGCAAAAGGGGGTATACTATACGCACGCATACCCCCCAAGTCCCATACATGGGCAAGTTGATCCAGAGTGGGGGAGGGGAGGTTAAATCCGGAATTAGGGGGGGGTTAAAATCCGAGAAACGCATTTTACTCATATGGTTTTTTTTTGATTTTGTAGGGTATATAGGTAAAAACCGCTAATTTTAGGTCAAAAAGCCCTTTTTATTGCATTTTTGAGCTTTTTATTGTTTAAAACATTCATTTTGACCTTAAAACTTAAGTTTGAGGCAGTTAGAAGTCATTTTAAACTTTTTTTCATTTTTTTTTTAAATTGGGAGGGGATTAACCCTTTCTCTCCCCCCCAATTCTGGAGTGCTGGGAGGGTTAAACCTTTTATCTTAGAATTTGGGAGGAGGTTAACCCCCTCGTGTCCATGTATGCGTAGTCCAACCCTCGTCGGAAACCTATGTGAACAATTGGGCCAATAATCTTTATCCCGTGTTGTGTAAGATTTAGATACCAAATTTTTCAGCATCTTTTTTTCAGAGCAAAAAACACATCATTTAAATAATGGGATTGGATCTGACATGACAATCTGCCCGCATTATTTTTTTGGAGGCCAAGAGGTTTACAAAATGCCAAACTTCAAAAATAACAGCTAAAATTCTTTCCTATTTCTGTTTTTTTTTGCTTTAACATTTTAAATATTTGCTTAAAATAAAAATTCAAATTGTTATCTTCGTTACAATTTTCTCACGCAATTATCTGGCATTTCACCTGGAATGACTTTTACTAATACGATACACGACATCCTAGTAAGTATATTAAAAAGATATCCTATTTTTTTAATACGTGGCATTAAAAATTTATGACTGGAAAATCCTGGATTTTACATGAAGCAAGCATATATCGTGTTAGTGTTTCAGTGCACACAAAAATAGTGAAAAATAGAAAAGACCCATTATTAGTCCAGAATGAAACTAAAAGCAAAACAAGATTATTATGTTTTAGTTTAGCTACCTTCGCTAGTTGTTCTTCTGTCAATTGCTCCAGATTTTTAATTGGTTGTGGGTTCAAACACATGCTAGCTAATGCCTACAAACAGTCAACTAAAATCACAAATTCAAAATCAAAATGATATCTAATAAAATTACTATTTCTAATATAACGGGTTCTAACTATTCTATATATTTAAATTTAAAATTACTGTGCTCCGAGCTGTTTTTCACAAATAAATGTCATATTGTGAGTGTTGACAAAAACAAAATAAAACATACGGTACATAAAAAATCCTATTAATATCACATTAAACTTCTAAAAAGAACATTCTAATTTTAGTTGTGTGTATCGCGGATCACAGAAAATTTAAATTTACATCAAATAAAATAATAGTACTATAATTTAATCATCATTAACTGCTGATAAATTTTAAATCAATCTTCAAAAAAACAATGATATTTAAACTAACTATTATGCACATGAATCACAATAAATTAAAAAGACTATGTAAGCTATTAACAAAATAGTAAACAAGAAGGGATATTACGACGGAAACACGTATTAAAACAAATTATTTTATTGGGGTGGCTGAATATAAAAATTTATTTACGCTTTTCCCATTTAAAACTTTTTATTGTTTAACCTTTTGAAATTCTAAAATTTTAACTAAAACTATAAAAAGTAAAGGAAGGATGTCCAACCATTGCAGTCTCCAAATTTATCTCAGCTGTACAAAAACACTGAAAACGGTGTGTGGACATTTCCAGCCCCTATATCTAGGAAAACCCCCTGAAAAACATAGATTCAAAAAGCCAATTTATTATCAGTTGCAGACCAGCAAAAATGTAATTTAAAAAATTTAGGAAAAAATGTGTTGTCTAAACATAAATGGGCAAATAAATAAGTTGGTAAGGTTTTGTTTGTGTGTTTGTATAGAAATCCAAATCTCTTCATATATGAGAATTGCAGTTTATATCATTTTACATAATATTAGAACTCACCACTAATATGGGACAGTGCAGCATGATATGACTAAGGACAACCTTGTTAAAGAATTTAAAGAAAGGGCATGTTATAATTATTATTGTAACTACGGTAATTGTTCTGGATTGATTGTCTGTTTTGAGCATCTTGATTGGGTGATTGTCCTGACCATCTTAATTTATCGTTTGTTTTTCGAATTTTTTCTTCAAACCAATCCAATTTTGCGCACTTACACTGAATATGAGTAGTAAAAAGCCTCACACCCTTTTTTTGCACCCCTCCTTGGTCCACCCGTACGCTGTACCATTTTTCCTCCATGTAATTATACACCCTCTAAATGGTGTTACCGTTTATAATTTGAATGAGAAGTAGAGAGAATATATTCCATGTCAAAAATTGCATTATGTGTGTACGAGGAAATCGACGGGGACGTTAACCCCCATAGTACTAAGGGAGCCGTTGGGACTCTTACAATACTTTTTTATTTATTTTTTTATAGCTGAAGCGGGCCGGCAATGGATATTCTATATTACCGCCTAATACCCTATATCAGCACTGTTGTCGATGTAGAATTTTAATCAAGGCCCTAATATTCATGGCAACTGTTGGTAAGCTAAATACATGTATTTTTAGATGATATATTGTGAATAATTTTTTGTGATAAAAAATTACATGCAAATCATTATGTATTCAATACCCAAGAGGTGCGTATTTCTCCTGGTAAGGGTTTACGCGATATGTATGCCCACCTGGTTTACGCGATAATGTATGCCCACCTCCAGAGAAAAGACGAAGAAATCTATATAGAAGGAACGAGGTAAAACTCATAAAAAGCTAAATTTTATTATTAAAAATAAAAATCGGTTAAGGTAGAACACCAAAGTTAGATTTGGCGGCAGATCTTTTCTAATTAATTTTTACTAACGTGATTTGACCTCCTGATTCAATCGTTGACATTCATTTTTCTTAAAAAAATTGTTCACTTATCGTCCACAATCATTAAATGACACCAATAAAATATACATGTCAAAAATACAATACATTAATAAAATCCATTACCAAAAATATTCTATTTTTTTTTCATTTTTCATTTAACGTATCTTTAATAATAAACCTTTTTTAATTAAAAAATTAAAAATAAAACAACAAAACTTTTTTTCAACGTTAAAAATATTGACTGAGAGAGACTCGAACCTACGGGTCCGAAGATCCGAAACCGACGCTCTAACCATTCGGCTACTGGCCCACCTATGGTTACCTTTTTAAAAACTAGTTTTAAACAAACGTTTCGAAATGTAGTTTCGCGATGTCAAATCAAAAAAAAAATTAAATGAAAATTTAAAAAATTGATTCGTTTAGATTTTAATAAAAGTTTGGAAATAGTTAGACACAAGTCTAATCAATACTTTGAATTGTATTTGATTAAAAAACTAATTCAGGATTTTTTTTATTTGCATTTCTTTTAAAAACATTGAAGTTTTTAATTTGTTTAAAATTTTGAATTACGTTTTACTCCAAAGAAACTACTTCTAAAAGTTGCCCCCTATTTTCGTTAACTTTTTATAAAATTACAGCAAAATCTGAGCGAATCAAATTTATTAAATGGTGAAAAACTGTTTTTGGAGCTTTAAATTTATCGAACTATATCTCGAAATAGAACAACCGTAAACGATGAAACTATTACCGTTGGATACATCATAATCTGAGCTTTCGATCGCACTATATTTTTGTCGGACAAAATTTATTATCTAAGTTGATATCTAACTTTTAGTAAATATTGTCATAACTATGGTGTTCTACCTTAAACGGTCAAAAAAACCATTTTGAGAAAAGAGTTTTGTGATGTGTGTGTGACCCGTTCAGTGGCGTCTTGCGTAAAAGATTCAGCCACACAATTACTAAGCTACTGTATATAAAAAACTAAACGCAATTAAATTGTCACCATACAACTTAAAACATACAACTTAAAAGGAATTCGGAAAAACCTGTCTTAAATGATTGCGGAGACTGCTGCACTCTGGTTCCGGTAGTTGGAGGAAGCGTAGTCCCTCGGGGAGAATAACGCGGTTGGAGTCCAAATCCACCAAGACCACATCAGGCGGGAGTTTGTAGATTCGGCGATGGTGGAAAAAAGAGGCAGGAACTCCGATCACGTAAGGAGTCGGTGCCAACAGCAGCTACAATCAATAACTAACAAGTTGCTGAAGCAAAAAGCTTGACAAGTTTTAAATTACAAGCAAACAAGTCGATATCTCCCATTTTTGCAAAGTTGTAAACTCACCAAGTTAAATTTAGAAACAGTTTTAAAGTATAAGATAGTTTTAGGTTTTTTCAAGAGGTAAATTAGTGTTTTTAACCTTTACCTGCCCAGTTGCAGTTTTTATTTTTATATGTTTCTTGTGATTTATGTTTTAACGACAGTTGTATTTTGATTATTATTTAACAAGTAAAATCTCTTAAAATTAAATCCAATCAATCAAATTACGTGAAATACTGTTCTATTGATTTAGTAAGATATAAGATGGTGGCACTAATTATAATGTAGATTTTAAACATGCAATAATAGATCTTAAACACGATTACACGCACCTCACTGACAAAGTGTATTATTAATTAGAAAATGTCCTTCTGATAAACTTTTGTATTTTTTATCCTCATTTTTACTAATTTGTTTTTTTTTTACCTAGATTTTTCTACTATTAGTACCAAGAAAGGTAATTAAATACCAATAAAACAATAATTATGTTAATGTTTACCTGCTCAGCTCCGCTCATATATGCAGGCAATAAAGGAATAATAGGAAACATGTATTCCAACGGATACATCAGACTAACTAGAGATAATACACTCATTGTCAACGCATTATAGTCCCTTGACTGCAATACGACCTAAATATTGTATTATTATTAATATCAGTTGGAAGCATAGGTGGGCAGGGGGGGGGGTTGGGGGGGTTATACCCCCCAAAATTTCGGATATTGCTGACACCCCCCTAAATTTGGGGTACCCGGGGACACCCCCCCCCCAAATTCGCCTCCCGGAGAAAAATTTTTAAGTGTTATAAAACGACTAAAAAAAATTTTCCGCGCTTCGCGCGGAGAGTTAATTGTTAATTGACAATTTATCTTAGTTTTTCGATTACAAATCGATTATCCCGTTCAGTAGTTAAGGTATACAGTTTAATAAAACTACTATAAACACTATTATCCTTTAATTAACGTTTTAAACACATGTTTTAAATGTGTAGGTATAAGAAACCTTAAGAAAAATTTTGTAATAAGTATCATCTGTAATTAAAATTTCAAGTGTATTTTAGCGCCTTAAATTAAAAACTTTCTCTCCCGGGGAGCATTCTGCCCCCCGGACCCCCCTGACAAGGGGCTCCGCCCCTTGACCCCGCTGGAGGGCTCTCGCCCCCCAGACCCCCCTCATATCTGAGGAGCTACCGCCCCCCAGACCCCCTTCAAGGTAAGTAGGGTCCCCAGACCGCCCCCCCCCGAAATGAAATCCTGGGCACGCCACTGCCAAAGGGGGGTCTGTATAACCCCAAATTTTTCCCTTTGCCGACCTAAAAGAGGTGTCTAGACCCCCCTGGCTACGTCCATGTATGTATATAATCTTTAATTAAATATAAGATTATGGATTAAAAAGTTTGTGATACTTGACTTTATAATCAAGACAATAATATTATTATTCTATTATTACGTAATTATTAAAAAAAAACTATGATTTCTAATCTAATTATAAGAATTGAATATATAAACACATTATTAATAAAAGAATTAAAAAATACAATTTTGTAAGTTGCAATAAGGTCTTTTACACAGTTAAGCATTTATAAGCTTGTTTTACGTTTTTTACGCGTTTTAAGCCCATTTTAAGGCAGCGCGGAAATATTGGGTACACCCCCCTCAAAATTTGGGTCTTGCCGGACACCCCCCCCCCCTAAAATTTGACCCCCCCAAAATCCGAGAGGCTGCCCACCTATGGTTGGAAGTATTGTAGCTAAAACAGAATGTACTTTTAAAACCTTATTAAATCGCAAATTAGTGAAGTATCACAAATATAAAGGTTTAAGTAACATACGTTTTAAATTACATTAAAGTTTAAATTAATTGTTGAAATGAAGAAAATAATGTTTTAGTTAGAATTTCATTAGAAATTCGGTCACAATCATAGGTCACCGAAGGGGGGGTGGTAGGGGGGGGTCACCCCCCCCCCCTACGGCCTCTGAGACCTATCCCCCCCCTAAGGCCCATTTTTGACCCCTCCCCTCCCCCATCGACCCCTTGAACCCCTCACCCCCCCCCCTAAGGCCCATTTTTGACCACCCCCCCCCACCAGACAATCCCAAAAAATGCTTAAAAATGGTCAAATTTCGTCAAAAAATTGTCAATTTTGGTCAAAAAAATGGTAAAAACACCCCAAGCACCCCCGGGTGCTTTTTTTCAAAAAAAAACACCCCGGGGTGTGACCCCCCCCTGGAGGTCAAAAACCTCCACACCCCGGGGTGTGGACCCCCCCTGAGCCGTCGAAGGTCGGTGACCTATGGTCACAATATGTTTTGTTCATTTAAAGCGGGGAGGAAGGCTACGGACGCCTTCTTGGATTTACCCAGGAAAGCAAACACCTTAGCTTCCCGATCCATGCTCATCCTAAAACCAAAACCAAACCAAACCAAAACCAAAAACCATTGGATAAACCAAAACCCTACTTCGAGTCTTCCCTTTTACAGCTATATCATAGGAATTATAAGTAATCAAATTCTTTCTTTAAAATTTATGTATATTGAGCATGGACACAGTCAGAGTGTTTAGAGGGTAGTTGTTTTTTTAGAGTCAGTTGTTTAGAGTAAATTCACCGCATAACTTTGAAGTTATTTACAATAATAAAGATTTAGGGTGGTGGGTCTTTCAAAAATCGACTTAACTTAAGGGGCCCTCTAACTAAAGGTATGTACCTTATTCACTAAAGACCCTTTTGCTAAGGGGCCCCTTATCATTGGTTGTTCAAAAAAACTTAAAGGCCCCTTAAGTAAGGGGTCCCTTACTGGATAAGGTACTTACTTACCTTAAAGTTGAAGTACGTACCTTAGTGATTACACAACACATTAGTGATTTGCAAACAGTTTTTGAAGGAAAAATGTATAAAATGCTTAAGAATTAAATATTTAGGTAAATAGAGCTTTTTTGAAATTTTTATTTGATTTTTATTTTTTATCATACTCAATGTATGATATAAATAGCTTATTTTAAAAGTTTTTAGCGAAAACAAAACTGAAATTTAAATTGAATTGAATTCTAAAAAGATAAGCTACTTTCAATAATCGACTTAAATTTTCAGCTTATCTTAGGATTTATCTAGGATACATACCTCATCCTTGAACAACGCAACTCAAGGTACATATCTTTGCGAGTTTTAAACAAGAAAAAAGTTATAGTAAAAGTTTGTGTTTTTTGAAAAAAAGATGTTTTTCTTGGGAAAAGATTAATGTTTTCGAAAACGACCAATATTTGTGTCATTCGCTTTTATTAGAATAATAAAAAAATAATAAGAAACACTTCGCGCGAAGAGCGGAAAATCTTTTAAGCCATTTTTTATAATGTTTAAAATTTGGTCTCCCACTCCCTTCAAAATCTTGAATTACGCCCATGATATTGAGACATATATTAAGAATGGGTATTAAAGGTTCAATCAACCCCTGCAACCCCAATTTTATGATCCCTTTCGATCATAAAATTGTCTCGCATTTTTTCGAACTAAAAAAATTTTAAATTTCTGCACGTCACTTTTTGGTTTAGCTTATTGTTTTAAAGATTGAAACTTGTTAAAACAAGCTTCAATCTTTAAAACAAAATCATTTACAAGTTTCTTTTGTGTGTAATCATCGGTTTTAGAATATTTAATTTTTTTATTACAAAAATTACTGCCTTACTTTATATTCCAAAATAATGCAGGTGAGAACTTTTATTACAGAATCCACTCCCAAAAGCTCCAACGGCAAATGCAAAGGAAAATCCACTAACGAAAATCTAGTATAGTCGGGTAGAGCAAAAACCAAAGGTTCCTCATATTCCCGCGGCAATACTTCAAGCTAAAATAATACTTAGATTTTTGATTTAAAAAGGTTTTTAAAACACCACTCGATAAAGCAACAATTTTTAATGATGAATTCGTTTTATTAATGTAAAACACCTGTATAAATCATAGTTTACTATGAGTCGCACAAAAATCTGACTTACGGTTACAACAAAAGATGAACACGGTCACCGAAGCACGGTTTGCTTACCATACCACCAAGCACAGTGTGCACGAAGCAGGGAGGTGTTTACCAGGAATAAATGACATTAAAAAAAAGGGGAGATTCTAAGGGGGTCGAACCCTCCGTGTATGGGTTATATACCCCCTCCCCCCTCCGAAAATCCTTACTATAGCCGACACCCCCCTAAAATTTGGGAGTACCCCGAACACTCTCCCCCCCCCCCTAAAATTTGGGGGTCCCAGTACTAAAAACGCTAAAAATGGGGTATACGGCGTATACTTCAAAAAAACTTTCGGGACACCCCCCCCCAAATTTGGGGAGTCGTATACCCCCCTCCCCCGAAATCCGAGTCAGATGGGGTCCAATGTCCGAAGCAAAATACTTTTAAACCATTAAAGGTTTAAAAATAGTTTTTTTTTGTAAGATAATACTATATTTAATTGAATAAAAAGCGATATTCTGGTATAAAAAGGATGTAAAAACATGAATCTGTGTTTAAAATTCATGTTTTTGGAAAAAAATTTAGAATAAAAAAGTACTTAAAATTTTCTCGAGAGGGGAGGGGCCGAGGGGGTGGGTGGGTCAGATTTCAAAATCTGAGGGTCAGGGATAAAAAATTCGAAAATTTGGGGGGGGGGGGAGAAGGGGGCCCCTGGATTTTTTCTGGGGGGGGGGGACCAAATTTTGAGGCTAGGGGGGTGAACCCCACCGTACCCCTCTTGTTCATCTATGCTTGCGATACGACACACATTATTTTCTGACAGTGAAAGGTGCTCAGTGTCAGTGGTTAATTTCACAAAAATCTTTTTAATAATATCACCAATCAATTTAATATTTCAATTTTTTTTTTATTTCGAAATCAAGTACATCTAAACTAAATCAATCAGTACCTAGCTAAGAAATGTAATTGATCATGTTTGAACAACTAAAACTAACATTTTTTCTATTATGTTTTTTGATAAAAAAAAAACAAATTAGTAAATGGACAGGACACTAATGACAAAGGAAAAATTACAACACGAAGAACGTGTTTAACAGAAATCTACAAAAAATAAAAAATCCTATTGAATGCGACTTTATTTTTCAATTTTAATTTGCATGTCTCGCACCTAATTATTTAGCTGTAGGATTTAAAAGTTCCTGCCCTACACTCAGTTTCTTAAAGTTTGGTATGATATCGATCAGTTTAGCTTGATTGTTAGGTTTAACTTAGACTTAGGAAAAATAAAACCGAAGGTTAATTAGTCCGAATAACAAATTACCCAAAGGTCAATTTAACAGAAAGTAATTTGTAAAAAGTCAAATGTTAATAAATTTTTAGCCGGTCAAATTACGTGGAGCCGTCTACTAAGTGAGTTGTTGTTGCATTACCTGAAACTTATTTCCTCTATGCAGAATATGCAAAGGGCAAGCGCTAAGACAAGCCAGGACCGGCGAAAAAAGTTCATCCCTATGATTGAAGACTCTTCGTCCATGGTTGACAAGTGTGTTGTAGTTTCGAACCCTTTGAACATTGCTTATTTTGAAGTTTTTTAAAGAATTAATAATAATAAAATCTTACTTCTATTCTTGTTTTTCCTGGTACTGGAACTGGAGCACTGAGCAATTTTAAAATCCATGTTTCAAGCTCCCTTATTTCGTGCATTATCATGGGAGGAATGTTGTCGTAAAGCTGTCCACTTAAAACTGCCCATACCGGGTCCCTAAGCAAACAAAAACATTACGTAAAACGAAATACCATATTTAGTTTGTGGTAATATAAAAAAACGAGTGTTTAAATAAATTTTATTAAAAGCACATAACATTTCGGATATAAATATTGCTTCAAAAACCGTATAAATGGACGAAAAAAATTTTTTTGTAACTGTCAGACCTGTGCGCGATCTGGAAATGCCCCCCGTTTTATTGGAGGATTTGCTTCCCCCGCCAAAAAATGAAAAAGTACCCTAAAATTATGACGCCATTTTTGACCTATGATGACGCACGCCATCATCGCAAATTTTTGCAGTTTTTAGCCTATTTCAATGTATTTTAAGCTATTTCAGAGCTATTTTACCTTATATTTTTACCTTTTACCGCTTTTTTGTCCCTTTTTTTCTCTTTTCCTATCTTTTTTTCTCATTTTTTTCTCTTTTTTTTCTTTCCCCCCTGCTTGCCCCCCGTTTCAAAAAAGTTGCCCCCTGTGCCCCCTCCCGTTTTGGAATTGCCCCCGCCGTTTTAACCACGGGGGGGGGGGCAGTGCACAGGTCTGAACTGTTATTTTTTTGTTTTTTCTATGTATTTTGTTTTTTTTTGTGTCGATTTTGTGTCGCGTTTATATTGATTTTTGTCTTGTTTTTTTGTCGATTTTATGTCGTGTTTGTTTTTTGGCAGGAAATGTGATTTTTTATCATGGTTTTTATGCAGGAACGCATGGTTTTTATCATTGTCTTTATGCAGGGAAACATGGTTTTTTTTCGCCCTTGCTCGTCGCATTGTGAAAAGTAAAAGAAGTTTTCTGACAAATCGGAAAGCAACTACGGTATTGCACATTAGAACACTTCGCTATGACTGAAACACGGCGAGAAATAACTTATAACCATAGATGAACAAGGGGGGTTAAGGTGGGGTCCACCCCCCTAGCCTCGAAATTTGGCCCCCCCCCCTAGAAAAAAATCCAAGGGGGCCCTCCCCTTCCCCCAAATTTTCGAATTTTTTACCCCTGACCCCCTCTAGATTTCGAAATCTGACCCCTCGGCCGCCTCCCCTCTCGAGAAAATTTTAAGTACTTTTTTATACTAAATTTTCTTCCAAAAACGTGAATTTTTTACACAAATTTATGTTTTTACACCCTTTTTATACCTGAATATCGCTTTTTATTCAATAAAAAGTAGTATTATCTTATAAAAAAACTATTATTAAACCTTTAATGGTTTAAAAGTATTTTGCTTCGGAAATTGGACCCCACCTGACCCCCCTCTAGGTTTCAAAATCTTCCACCCTGGGTCGACCCCCCCTAGAAAGCTAGGGGGGGGGTTCGACCCCCCCTCCTAGATTTTGAAATGTCATTTACCCGGGGTAAACACCCCCCCTCTGGCTTTTTGACCGTGTTCATCTATGCTTATAACTGGCCTTTTACCTCATGCGTTGTGTTATTTCGCGTCAAAAAAATCCACTTACTTTCCGAATTTTCCGCCGCCTGTTTTTTTGGCGGAGGTTCGCTCGTTGCAGGCTTCGATGAGCTTCCGGAGGACACCCAGCGTTGAGCGGAAGGTGGAGAAAAATGGGTGGTGGCTGATAAGGCAGAGACTTGTCAGCGTGTGGCACTTCTTCAACTCTTTACCGCCCGACTTACGCTTCTTACGCAAGGAACCCGGAACGGGTTCCGAATCTGCATTTTCTCTCTCGCTTTGCACACCTGACCGCCCAATAGCCCAATACATTTTTTATACTATAGAACATTGATATCAATCACAAACAGAAAAAATAGTTCAAAAATAGTTTTTTCCAATTATTTAACAAAACTGTGTTTTTTAACTTTCCTTGTTGTAAAAGCTTAATATTTTCAATTTGGGTAACAAATAAGAACGCAGATTTTTTTTAATTCCACCTTTTCACAAAATATAAAAAAATTAACCAACTTTAGCCCTAAAAAAATTTGCATTTATGTTACAAATTAAGTAATTTAATAAATAATTATTAAAATACAGTTTTTAATCTTTATTATTAATCCGCTTTAGTGAAAAATTTTGAATGTTTTTGTTGTTAAATAGTCGATTCAATACTGCAATTATCTCGGTCAACTAGATTTTATTTGCCTATAGTCCATAGGCTATTTCGACATAAGGTTTTACACAGTGAAATTCCAATACATTTTCAGCAAAAACTTGATATTAAAATGATATTTAAATAAAAACTTCTGTTATTTTGCAGTGTAAATTTATGTGTAAAAACTAAATGCAAAATATAAATCTGATTGGATCCGTAATAATGAAATAATTAATCTTTAATTTCGTAAAAATGCAAACATAAAAAAATAAAATTACGATCATAAGGGAAAACCTCCTATATAAGTAGGATTTTACTTGAAATTTAGGAGATGCTCTTGTGGTCTAGCGGTTAAAGCGGATGGCCTCAGACTGCGAGATGGAGAATTTGAATCCAACTGAAGTTGTTTTCACGACGTATTGTTTATTTTAAAACTATCAAACTTTAGTTATATAGTTTAAAACTTGAATTTAATTATAAAATTCAGATTTTTTTCGATATTTCAAAAAAAAAATCAAATTATTGATTATTGTTTGGTATTAATAAAATAATAAAAAAAGTAGACATGCTAGTGAATGTTAATACTGGATTTTCGATGTAGATATTTTGCTTTGGGCGCAAAAAATTAAAACCGAGGTGTTATAATGTAAAAAGCTTCATGGAATCCATTGTTTAATTTTTTTCTGCTATAATAGTATGGTTGATTTTTTAATTAAAAATCCTCCAAAATATATTGTTCTGCAATATTGTTGCGGATTTTTTACGTAAATAATCTTTCGAATAATAATTTTTCCAAAATAACGCTATTTAAGTATTATGCAGCTATTTCCTATCTGCAAAAAAAAACTAATTATAATTTACACGTCCCGGTTCCAAAAGTAAAAAAAGACTTCATTGGGTTTGAACTGCCGGTTTCGCAGTGTCAGGCCGTCCGCCTTAACCACTAAACCACAAGAGCATCTACTAAATCTCGAGTAAAATCCTACTCATATAGGCGGTGTTTTATTATGATTGTAATTTTATTTTTTATGTTCGAATTTTACGAAAGTAAACAATCATAACTACATTATTACAAATTCAATCAGATTTATATTTTGAATTTAGTTTTTACACACAATTTTACACTGCAAAATTAATAGAAGTTTTTATTTAAATATTATTTTACTTTTAGCCTTGGGCTTAAAATGTATTGGAAATTCACTGTGTAAAACGCCTTATGTCGAAATAGTCTATGTAAGCTTTGAAACGATACCTCAGTCAACCCAATTTGTTTGCTGTTTGATTTTTTAAAATTGTGACAAAAATTAAAACAATTACAAATCAATTCTGTTCAAATCAATTACAAATGTCTTATGGTGCAAATAATGACCATCTCAGACTAGTTCACATTTTTTCTGTCTAAACACACGCCCGGGGAAAAATCGCCCCTTTTTCCTGCTCTATTCTTAGAGCAATTTTTAAGGCCAGTCTATAATTAGAAAACATTATAAAATTTTGTAATTCATGTTCATCTTCTTCTACTTATTACTATTAATCTAACGCTCATATCTAAAAAAATTCCTTCATCACTCACGCGGCGATTTAGCCTCGAGAAACCACGCCAACTATATAATCTGAGGACGTGGATAAAATTTGTACTTGATGTTCACCTTTTTTTTCTGATTTTTTTTAATGAAAAAAATAATGGCAATCATCAGTGGGCGCAGTCGCGCCCACTGGATTTACCCCCACGGCGCCACGCCAACTATAACTGGGGGACCAGCTTATTTTTATAATTCATGTTCATCTTCGTCTTCTTCTTCTTCTTTTTTTTATTTAAAAAAATATAATTCCAATTATCGCTGGCGCGAGAGCGCCACACTGGAATTTAGCCCACGGCACCGCGCCAACTGTAAATAAAAAATGTGGAAAATTTAGTAATACCTGTTCATCTTCTCCTTCTTACCATTATTATTTTTATTTCAAGAAATATAATTGCAATCATTGGTGGTGCGGCAGCGCCACACGGCAATTTAGGCTCACTCCACTGCACCAACTATAATTGAAGAACGTGGGTAAATTTTATAATTAATGTTTATCTTCTTCTTATTTTGTTTTATTTCAAAAATATAAATAAATTTTCGGTGACACTGGAGCGCCACTGCATCACGCTAACTATAATTAAACAACTTGGGTAAATTTTGTAATTTAAATTCATCTTCTTCTTTTAATTATTTTTTATTTTTATTATAAATAAATTATCGGTGGCGCGGAAGCGCCACACGAAGATTAAGCCCCACAAATTATATAATTAAAAAACGTGGGTAAATTTTGTATTATGTTCTTTTTCTCCTTATTATAAATATATTATTTTTTAAACGCTTATATCTTAAAACCACTATTCTTTCCTCGTTACTGATTGATCAAAAAGAAACATGGGCTCTTTTGAAATCGTAGAAAATTGCGCAATAATTTTCTCAGGAACCACTTTTTATTGATAAATGATACGTGTTCTATTGATAATATTAAAACTGTTATAAAAGATTATAATCGTGGCAACGGAATGATTATAAACATATGTTAATAAGCAGCTAAAACTATAGTTTGTTAGGCTATTTTTTATTTGATTTAAAAAAGTGGTAGACCAGCCTGGAAAATTGCTCTAAGAATAGGGCAGGGAAAAGGGGCGATTTTTCCCTGGGCATATGTTTAGACAAAAAAGATGTGGACTAGTTTGTGATGGACATTATGTGGACTACAGAAAATTTTCATTTGATTTGGGGAGCTGCTCACTGAATAAAAGTTTCTACCATATGATAATGATATGTTTATACATTGATCTAATTACACAGCAATGTTGTATTTTTTAGTCTAATGGAATGTCAGTTAAAAAAATCATACTAACAGCAATCTTTGACAAGCGCAAAATCACCACTTTTTATAATGTATATTTGTTTCTTACACATACAAATATAACTTTCTAATTGAAAAAGTGGAGATTTCGCGTTTGTCAAAGTATTAAAAAGTTAAATGTTAATTAGACTGTCATGACAATAAAAATTATTGTCATGACAGTCTAATTAACATTTAAATGTTAATTAGACTGTCATGACAATTAAACATTTAACATTTAACATTAGTTAATTAATTAAACATTTAACATTAGTTAAATGTTAATTAAATTAAACATTTAACATTTAACATTAGTTAATTAATTAAACATTTAACATTTAACATTAGTTAAATGTTAATTAAATTAAACATTTAACATATAACATTAGTTAATTAATTAAACTTTTAACATTTAACGTTAGTTAAATGTTATTTAGACTGTCATGACAATAAAAATTAGAAAAAAAAGTTGTTAAGTTTAAAACAATATTGTTAAATGTTAATTAGACTGTCATGACAATAAAAATTAGAAAAAAATGTTGTTAAGTTTAAAACAATATTGTTAAATGTTAATTAGACTGTCATGACAATAAAAATTAGAAAAAAATGTTGTTAATTTTAAAACAATATTGTTAAATGTTAATTAGACTGTCATGACAATAAAAATTAGAAAAAAATGTTGTTAAGTTTAAAACAATATTGTTAAATGTTAATTAGACTGTCATGACAATAAAAATTAGAAAAAAATGTTGTTAAGTTTAAAACAATATTGTTAAATGTTAATTAGACTGTCATGACAATAAAAATTAGAAAAAAATGTTGTTAAGTTTAAAACAATATTGTTAAATGTTAATTAGACTGTCATGACAATAAAAATTAGAAAAAAAAAGTTGTTAAGTTTAAAACAATATTGTTAAATGTTAATTAGACTGTCATGACAATAAAAATTATTGTCATGACAGTCTAATTAACATTTAAATGTTAATTAGACTGTCATGACAATTAAACATTTAACATTTAACATTAGTTAAATGTTAATTAAATTAAACCTTTAACATTAGTTAATTAATTAAACATTTAACATTAGTTAAATGTTAATTAAATTAAACATTTAACATTTAACATTAGTTAATTAATTAAACATTTAACATTTAACATTAGTTAAATGTTAATTAGACTGTCATGACAATTAAACATTTAACAAAAGTATTGTTAAATGTTAATTAGACTGTCATGACAATAAAAATTAGAAAAAAAATGTTGTTAAGTTTAAAACAATATAAAAAGCGGGAGTTAAATTGATTTAACCTAAACAATTCTGCAATTAAATTCTATAAGAGTTATTATAAACATTGTATTTCTTTAAAAAAAAACCCATAAAAAGTTTAGGTGTATAAAAGGGAAGGAAATATTCCGACGCAAAATCAGAATATTCCCTCCCCCTGGGTCGGGTCCACTAAACACGTGCTGACTGGGTGCTATGTTAACACGTTGTTTAAATATCTTAATAATGTTTTATTTTTCATGTTTTTTCTTAAGAAGTCTTATGGAAGTGTTCGTTTAAATGGGATAAATTAATATTTAAACCATTTCACGGGTATTTGTTTTAAATAAAATCTAAAAAAAGCTTTAAGCCCTAGTTAAGAGTTGTGCTAACCCTTAACTAGAGGTTATTGCTTTATTAGCTTGCATTTAAAAAAAATACACACAAAATTAACAAAGTATCAATTTATGTCATGCAGAAAATGGAGTTAGATACGATTTTTTGTGAAAAACCCAGAAATTAAAAGATTATCAAGAGTTTTAAACAACGTGCTAAGATATTACCTAGTCAGCACACGTTTAGTGGACCGGGCTCTGGGGGAGATATACTGATGCAGCCAGATTTATTTTTTTTCTCGGAGGGGGAGATATTCTGAGGGGGGAGAAAATATTCTGACGCAAAATCAGAATATTTCCTCCCCCTGGAGGAAATATTCTGGTCGCAGCCAAAATCTTTCCTTCCCTCCCGAAGAAAAATCAGGGGGCGGGGAGGAGGAAATATTCAATGACACCGGAACTAGATCCAGGTACCTTCAGTATGAAAGACGTCATATCTGCCACTGCGCCAGAACTTCGACTTTGAGTACTTTGATTTGACTTTGACCTCGAGTTACTAAGAGGTGCGATACTATGTCAAATTTTTTGACTTCAACTTTAATGATTTTTCTCGAAAATTTTGCTCTTACCCCCAATAGTCCACAGCTTTTTTTCGTCAATTTTATTTTTGGAGTTCCATATATGACCCTACGAAAATGACATTTTTTTAGCGATTCTGTATTCAAAAGTTTGCTTAATACATATAAATATTTGAAATAAAATGAAAGAAACATGAAAATCATAAGTTTTTAGTCAATTTTTTTACAAAAAAATGTTTGCTTTGATATTTTGTATCTTAAAACGGATAATTTTACATTAAACACCCTTTGCAAATCGAACTATTTTTGATTGAGGCTTTTAGTTTTTTTATTTAGTTTAATTTAATACACAATCAAGTAATTAATTTAATACACAATCTTGGCAAGATATTTTGACGTGAAAATTTTGTGGACTATTGGAGACAGGCGTATGGTTTTAACAAAAGTACTAAAATCAAAGACAAAACCTTGGCTTATATATCGCAAACTTTTCCTTGAAACAAGATAAATATTATTTTTAATTTTCTACAATTTTTTGTTTTAGTGTTTTGCAGTGTTTCTGGGACTGGGACGCGAACCGATGTTCATAAAAATAAAAGACAAAATGCGTTTATCAAAATTTTGTAGATTCTTCAATGGCCGGACTTATATAGCATTGTTTGAGGCGCTTAAATAATTACTAAAAATTATTAATGGTCAAAAAGCGGTTTTTAATTTACAAAATTAATATTTACTTGATTAAATAGTTCAATAATACTATGATAAAGCCCTGCATGAAAGTTATTAAAAGGAGGTATTCTATATAAATTAAATTTATTTGTAATGAACGGATTTTGATAAAACTTCATAGACAGGAATCTCAAGTGGCTGAAGCTGTAGGTTTTAAATTTTGACCCGTAATAAATAAAAAAGAATTTTATTGTCTGGATAAAAAAAGAATCATAGCTAAGAATATATCAAAAATTTTTAGTTGAAGTTATATAGCCGCATGTTTGTCCATTTTTCTTTGATAGTAAACTTTTTAGATGAAACATTAAAAGCAGGCACTTGATTATATATTGTGCTCTGTCTTTTTATATCCACATCAGCAAGTTATTGAATTCTGGTTCTGGTTATGAAATCTGGTTCTGGTTTCTGAAATTCTGGTTATGAAATCTGGTTGACATTTTTAAGTTGTATGGTAGACATGAGCAGAGTAATTAAAATTGTGCGGTTATGACGTTTTTTTTAAATTCCCGCCTTTTCACAAAATATTCAAAATTAGACATCTTTAGCCTTTTGTAAAATTGAATTTTTGTTTCAAAGTGAGTAATTTGATAAATAATTGTCAAATTATAGTATGTAATTTTTAATATTTAACGGGTTTTTTTTGAAGATTTTAAATGGTTTTATTGTTAAATACTCGATTTAATATAGCCAATCATGAAGGTCAGGTATGTTTGATTTGTCTATAGTTACTGGAAAACGTACTAACAAAGTTTTATAAAAGTTTTATCCTTAGTTTACCAAACATTCTATAATATAACGAAAAAATTGCAGTTCCTGTATAAAAAGTGAGGACAGCGTACTTAATTATAATAGTATTCTTTTAAAACAGGTCGTTATAATGGCGCATCTCCTGAGCTATGACATTATAATGGCATATTTTCCATCAGTTTGCTTGAAACGGGTTTATTTATTGGCATAAAATAAATAAATCCTTTTTAATTTTTAATTAAATTGGTTATGCCATTCTAGTGGCATAATGTCCCAAAATTTCCTGGAATTTAAATGGAGATTATGTCGCTTTGAGTTGTAAATCAAAAAAAAAATTGAAAACGAATGAAATAACTTTTTTGGTCCTTTAAAATTTGTATACATAAAGTTTTAAAGTTTTATTTCGTGTAAAATGGGGGAAACAAGGCTTGATAAGAAAAAATACCATCCACTATAATACAAACACCGGTTCACTTATTTTATCTATGTGCTATCACGTTCTTAACAATTCATGTTAATTTTTTTGAATAAATTTCCTTGTTTTTGTTGTTTAAATATTAATATTTTAATAGTTTCATATTTATTTGGCTTAAATAAAAGCCAATAAGACCTTAAACCTTATAGATCATTTCAAAATGATATCGGCAGGTCAAAAGTTGACTAGATCCGTAGATTTTGTGATTTTGTATTATTTAAACTTGAGCGTACTGTCTGGCGTTAACCGGTTCTCGTGATTGCTTTTTTTTCAGTCACCACAGGGAAACCTTTGTTTTCACGGTGGTGGTCTAATGATTCATGGGGGCAAAATTTACTGCGGTACACTTAACATATGTAGGCAACCACCTATGTTGTACCTACCTGGTACCCAAAACTTTTTGAGTTATTAAGGCACAATGAGCGAATTTAAAAGTTAAAGCTGGTAGGGCAGCAATTTTCACATTTTATCGACGCATATAGTATTACGTACCACAATTTAATTATATTTTTTGAAATAAAAAAAATAACAAAAAGATAAACAATAATTACAAAATTTACGCACGTTTTCTAATTATAGTTGGCGCAGTGGAGTGAGCCTAAATCGCCGTGTGGCGCTCGCATATGATTGCAATTAGATTTTTTAAAATAAAAATAATAATAAGAAGAAGACAAAATGAACATGAATTACAAAAATAATCTGGTGCCCCAGTTATAATTGGCGCGGCGCCATGAGGCTAAATCGCAATGAGCAATCCTGCGCCTTTTATGATTGCAATTAATCAGAAAAAGAAGAAATCAGAAGTAAAAAAAATCAGAAGAAGAAGGTGAACGTGAAGTACAAATTTTATCAATGTCCTCGGATTTTAATTGGCGCGGTTTCTCGAGGCTAAATTGCCGTGTGAACATTAAAGGAATATCGATTTTAAAATATGAGCGTTAGAATAATAGTAATAAGTAGAAGAAGATGAACATGAATTACAAAATTTTAAAGTAATAATAATAATAGTAATAAGTAGAAGAAGATGAACATGAATTACAAAAATTACATAATTATAGTTGGCACTGTGCTGTTGGGTTAAACCACCGTGTGGTGTTTCCAAGCCCCAATTATTTGTTTTTGTTTTAAAATAAAACTTTAAATTAATTTTTCATCATTAATGGAAAAATTAAAAAGAGTACTTTGTTGTTTTTGACGTTTTCCGCACGGTTGAAGAAGATGGCACTGGGAGCTGATGCAATTTATACCACCATTTAGAAATTGAGCACAGTCTTCTACTGTTATTGTGCAGTTTCTACAAGGGGCTGTCCGTTGTCTGCTTTATCCAATCTCTATTGTTGCCAAAAAGCTGTCATTGTGCGGTTTTGAGTTTTTATTTTTCAATTTTTTTAATTTTTATTTCAATCAATAAATTGTTAATAATAATAATAATAATAATAATAATAATAATAATAATAATAATAATAATAATAATAATAATAATAATAATAATAATAATAATAATAATAATAATAATAATAATAATAATAATAATAATAATAATAATAATAATAAATAATAATAATAATAATAATAATAATAATAATAATAATAATAATAATAATAATAATAATAATAATAATAATAATAATAATAATAATAATAATGAAGAAGAATGATGATGATGAAGAAGAAGAATAATAATAATAATAATAATAATAATAATAATTAATAATAATAATAAGAATAATAATAATAATAATATCTATAATAATAATAATAACAATAATAATAATAAGATTAAGAAAAATAAGAAGAAGAAGAAGAAGAAGAAGAAGAAGGAGAAGAAGAAGAAGAAGAAGAAGAAGAAGAAGAAGAAGAAGAAGAAGAAGAAGAAGAAGAAGAAGGAGGAGGAGGAGGACGAGGAGGAGGAGGAGAAAGAGAAGAAGAAGAAGAAGAAGAAGAAGAAGGAGGAGGACGAGGAGGAGGAGGAGAAAGAGAAGAAGAAGAAGAAGAAGAAGAAGAAGAAGAAGAAGAAGAAAAAAAGAAAAAGAAGAAGAAGAAGAAGAAGGGGAGGAGGAGGAGGAGGAAGAAGAAGAAAGAAGAAGAAAGAAGGAGGAGGAGGAGGGAGAAAGAAGAAGAAGAAGAAGAAGAGAGAAAGAAAGAAGAAGAAAGAAGAGGAAGAAGGTTCTGAATTTTAAAATTTACCCACGTTCTCTAAGGGCTAAACTCCAAAGGACTTTTGTCCAAAATCCAAAGGGAAAAGTCCAAAGGGAAAGGTCCAAAGGGAAAAGTCCAAAGGACAAAATCCAAAAGACAACGTATTCATACTTTTGTCCTTTGGACTTTTCCCTTTGGATTTCAAAATTTAACCTCGTTCTCTATCAATGGTTGGCGCGTCACCGCCGGGCTAAATGGCTCCCTGCGCTCCTGTGCCATTCATCATAATTTTTTATACACATCTAAGCATATTTATTTTCATATATATATTTGTTCGGGTGCGGTTAGGTAAGAAATTTTTGTTATTTTAA
>JASAMX010020065.1:0-16863 GCA_030248175.1 Microlaimidae sp. YZB2_3 | reverse complement strand
GATCATGTTTGTCCGGGGCCATACGCTCTTGGAACGCAAACGTCTAGACTGATCCTTACAAACAGCGGGAAGACTTGGCGACAGGTGCTAACATACCCACCAAAGCTTTTAAAATTTGAAGAAACGGACCTTCTCCACACTCTTGGTTTGTAACGAGAGATGCCAAATGGAGAGAAAATGACCTCCCAGACTCTGGTCTTGCAATCCGCCGAGCGCTAGGACAGGCATTGCACAGGTATTCCCTGTCTGCTATTTAATGCCTGTAGCCTCAATAATAAACTCTTTGAACTGCAAGCTCTCCTGTCAAGTAATCAATAATGATATATTGTTTGTATGTAAATCATGGCTTGATGATAGCCTTAATAATTCTATTTTAGTTGGTTCAAATCAATACAGTGTTGTTCGCAAAGATATGGGGTGCAGGGGTGGAGCGTGGAGGTGTGACTGTTTTTATCAAAAATAAAATAAAAACAATTGAGCTAGCCTTAGAACCAATTTTCTCAGATCTCGAAATTGTGATATTTGATGTTTTGGGAGCTCTAGGGAAAGTTAGCTTTATCTGCTTTTATAACCCGCCCAATTAAAAAAATGAAGTTGAAAAAATGCAAAGTTTTAAAGACCTTATTACTGAAGTTTCTAAGGTTCATTTTCCTACAATTCTAGTGGGGTATATTAACATGCCTCATATCAACTGGGAAATAACGTCCCTTACAAGTAATCGCATTTCGCATAATATTTTTTAAACACTGTGGTTGAAAATGGTTTGCAACAACTTGTAAATTTTCCAACACATATAAGCGGAAACAAACTGGATCTTATTTTAACTAATCTAAACGATATTATTTTTGATTTATTTGACACTGAGCCTTTTAACACGACGTGCGATCACTTAAGTATAGAATTTCATGTAAATTGTCCTATTAAAGAACCCATAGATAAGCCCGGGGGGGGGGGGGGGGGGGGGTGGGGGGGGAATGGGCGGGGGGGGAAGAAAAGGAAAAAGAGAAAAAAAAGGAGAAAAAAAGAAGGGGAAAGGGAAGAAAAGGGAAAAAAGCAGAAAAGGAAAAAGGAAGGAAGAAAGGAAAGAAAAAAAAAAAGGGGCGGAAAAAGGAGTTGCTGAGAGCAGAAAAGAGATACATCAAAAAAGAAAGACGGAGGTCTGGAAATGTAGCAAAAAAGAGTTTACAACTTTAAAAAGGCTAATATTTTTGAAATCAAAAAATTTCCTAGTGAAGTTGACTGGAAATCCGAGTGTTTTTTATGTCAAATAATCATTCAGTAGAAAGTTTATACGCAGTTTTTTTGCAGCAAAATCGAAACTTGTATAAATAAATTTGTTCCACTCAAAAACCCAAATCATGCTTGATTACCAAAAAAACGATTTATAAAAAAAGTAAAACGTCCAATCTGCACAAAAAATTGTTGAACACGTGTAATAAAAATTACAAAAATGAGCTTAAAAAATTTTATCAAGTTTGTGAAGGAAATTTTCTCACTACTGGCTGCATTAATAGTTTTTATAAGTTTGCAAATGAAAAACTTAAAGCTAAACCTGCGACTATAAAACTAAACAATGGATTAATAATTACTTATGAAAAGGAAATGTGCGAAGCCTTTAACAATTATTTTAGTTCCACAAATACTTTTGACGATGGTTATCTCCCTGATTTCGAGTGACAAACCGAAAAGAAGCTTACCACAGTTCTTTTTCCCGTAAAAATTGTAATTAAAAAGCTAAAAAATCTCCCCAGCAAGTTTTCTAAAACACCTGATGGCTTACCTGCTTTTATTTTAAAAAGTTTAGCTGAGGAAATCGCAATGCCTCTTGCGCGAATTTTTGAGTTTTCTCTTGAAAAAGGTGAATTACCTAATATATAGAAAGATGCTTTTATAGTACCTATTTTTAAAAAAGGTTTGACCTGTGAGTGTGGCAATTACCATCCTATATCTTTGACGTGCCAATGCTGCAAAATTATGGAAAGCATTATTTCAGATGCGATTATTAAATTTATTAAAGATCAAAACCTGATTTCTAAAGATCAGTTCGGGTTTTTGTCAAAAAAATCAGTGAGCTTGCAACTTTTAACTTGTCTGGCAGAATGGACAAATGCCTTAGAAAATAAAAAATTCAGTGGGCTTGCAACTTTTAACTTTGTGATTTAACTTTAAAAGTAACTTTTAATTTAATTTAATTGATTAACTTTTAAATTCAGTGGGCTTGCACAAAATCAGTAAGCTTGCAACTTTTAACTTGTCTGGAAGAATGGACAAATGCCTTAAAAAACAAAAAAATCGTTGATATTATCTACATCGATTATGCCAAAGCATTTGACTCCGCGAGTCATGAAAAACTATTATTTAAATTAAAAAAACTACGGCATTTGTTATGAACTTTTTGATTGGTTAAAAAGTTTTCTAATAGGAAGAAGACACCAAGTCATCAGCGGCGATGGAATAACACGCTCTGATAAAAAAAATGTTTCAAGTGGGGTGCCCCAAGGTAGTGTCTTGGGTCCCCTTTTGTTCGTGATATACATAAACGATTTGCCGAAATCAATTGGAAGGTCTACAAAAATCAAACTTTTTGCCGACGACGCAAAAGTTTATCAAATTATAGACAGCCTTCAATCTTTTGATCAATTCCAAAATTCATTGAACGATTTTCATAATATTGGTCTCAGAAATTGCAGCTGAATTTTGTTTTCCAAAAATGCAGCATTTTGTCCTTAGGGCACAACAGTCCTAACAAATGCTACCCAACCGAGCAGATTTATGGGAATCATAACGCCATAACTAAACAGTAATTTATGCCGTGATATAATTGTGGCATAAATCCACATCTCCGCTAACGAGATATAACTTCTTAAATATCGTTTTTTCGTCGGAATCGGCTGAATTTATGGATTTTAGATATTGAAATTAGATATTTCCGCAGTTGTTGGAGTTGTAAAACATATTATTTTTGAACGACAGGATCTGTAAAACTCGTAGATATGTTGAGAAGGGGTTATATTGCCCCTACCTTCTTTGAGAACTAACAAAATTTACATGACCTGCAGGTTTGTTTCATTTTGCTTGTATTTTTTACCTATTTATTTTTGGATATTTTTTTCATTCAAAAACATAAAATTTTTTTGATATATTAACATTAATGACACAATTTTGTTTTGTTTTTAACTTTTTTATTTAAAGTTTTCTATTGCTGTAAACTTGCGATATGTCTTTTAAGTGACAGTAACAAACTACTTTGGTTATTACGATGCGTGCAATAAAAACAGAGGGTTAAAAAGTCATTTTACAAAGACTGCCGCAATTACACCTGCTGTGTTTTAAGTTTTTTCCTGCATGAAGAACCGAAATAAAAAAGTTTTAAAAAATTATTTTTTTTTATTTCGGTCATTTTTTATTTTGGAGTTCTTCGGTCAAAAATAAAAGAGTAAAAATTAAAAAAGCATGTAGGTCTAACTTATATTTTTTAATAAATCAAAAAAAACAGGTTGAATAATTCCGTGTAACTAAAGGTGTTAATACTGCATTTTTAGCCGGCGATTTTTACAAAACATCATTAGTTTTCCGATATTTTTTTAAAATAGGACATCCAATTTTATGTGTAATCAAAACAAACTTCGAAAAATATTTTTTAAAGTTTTTATAGGTAAATAAAATCTAGCTGACGTCGATAATTGCTGTATTGAATCAACTATTAACAACAAAACCGTTCAAAATTTTTAACGAAAGCGGTTTAATAAACATATCATAGTTAAACCAAAACAGCACAAAAGAATATTCTGAACTTTTTTGTGAAGCTTTATCAGACTTGTTAAAAGTAAATTTTCCCATAACAATTACTGGAGATTTTAACATAGCAGAAAAATTTTGGGTAGATGGTTATTATTCTAATGTTTATTTATACAACATGTTTGCTACCACTTTCGCACAAGAGTCTTATACACAGAAAGTTACCGAACCTACCAGAGGAAACAATTTTTTAGATCTCATTTTTTCTAATGAAGATTTGCATATATCTAATACAAAAATAGTTGAACCGTTATTTAATAGTGATCAGAATAGCATTGACTATTTATTAAATGGCAATATACCAAAAATAAATAATAAAAAAAACATGTTTTGATTTTAATCAAGCTAACTGGGAAGCTATGAACGACTTTATAAATGAAATAGATTTTGAAGGATTGTTTCAAACTAGTAGCACTGTTGAAAATCATTTGAACATAGTAATATCTAAAATCGATGAAGCTATCAAAAAATTTGTTCTAATAAGAACCACAAGTAAAAAAAGCAATATCCATTATCCAAAATACATTGAAAACATTAAATCAAAAAAGAAAAATTTATGGAAAAAATGATTTGACCCTGTTGCATATTGTATGTTGCATTTGACCCTGAGTATAATAGACTTAACAGAGAATATCAAGAAAAAATAGCAAAATTTATGGTGTCTAAAGAACATAATATTTTAAACTCAAATGATAAAAATAAATTTTTTCAATATGTCAAAAATTTAAGAAACAACAAAAGTGACATAGCTCCCATTTTAGACGTAAAAAATCAAATCATAGACGACACACAAGAAAAATGCGAACTATTTAACTCTATTTTTAGTGGAAACTTTACTAAAGATAATGGCATAAATCCAACTCTAAATTCCAAAGTTCCAAATAATCGATCTCTTTCAAACATTAAATTTACAACTGAAATCGTATTGAAGGCACTTAAAAAGCAAAAAAGCAAAAAAGTAAAACTCCTGATGGAATGAATTCCTGCTATTTTATTTCGTAAATTAGCCAATAGTCTGGCTGCTCCCTTATAAACAGTTTTTAAAGTGTCATTTTTTACTCATAATTTACCTCCTAGCTGGCTAACAGCCTTAATTATACCAGTATATAAAAAAGGATGCTCTAGTGATCCCGCTAATTACCGTCCGATTTCTTTAACCTGTATAGCAAGCAAAGTCATGGAGTCTTGTATTTATGAGCAACTAATTCATTATTTAAAAACAAATAATCTAATCACAAAAGATCAGCACGGCTTTCTAAAAAAACGATCAACATGCTCGCAACTTTTAGAGTCTTTAAACGACTGGTTTAAAGCTATTGATAAAAACAAAATTATTGATACAATATACAATGATTTTAGCAAAGCCTTTGACACGGTTTCTCATCAAAAACTGCTGTCTAAGCTAAAGTCATACGGAATTTCTGGTGATCTTTTTTGTTGAATTTAAACCTTTTTATGCTTTCGCACACAAAAAGTTATTATTGAGGATTGCTGTTCAAGCTTTAGTAAAGTCTCTTTTTCCTTTTTCTTTTTTTTTTATTATTTATAATATATACACAAGAAATCCAGATGTTAAATAGTAAGCATTTTTGCCGATTATATAAAGCTTTATCACGTAAAAAATAAACGAGATATAGATATTACAGAAGTTTATACTCTTTCTTGTCAAATAATGGCGCTTATGCTTCCTATTAGCTGTTTACTGGGGTTAGATCCGAATACGGTTTTTATAAACTAGTTTGAATGAAAACCTGAAGCACGAGATCTCGGGGTAAATTTCCTCTCTTATTTCTTTTGCTTTTAAAGCTGCTTTTAGCTTTTTTTGATTTTACTAAGTGGCTGCCTTGTTGCGCTTTAGGCATACGTTGACCATACTGATACTGCCTCCTATGGGCTCCTTTCTCTTAAAGATATGATAGTATCGAGCCAGTACAGAGAATTTTTTGCCCGACGTTTGTTTTTAAGATGTGGCTTAAACTGTAGAAATACTTTTGAGAGGTTAAATATTTAACTTAGAATCCTTGAGGAGCGAAAGAATTCTTTTGATCTTTTATTTTTTATTATATATCTTCGATCTTCTTTTCATTTTTTGAATGGGGAGATTATTTGGTCGCATACTCGAATTGAGAGTTTGAAATGTTTAGAGATCTCGTCGTCTTCATGTATTTGATTAAAAAACGGGAGTTGTTATAAAAACCGGTATTTCGGATTAAACCCCATGTAAACTACGCTACATTTATGGAACGCGATTTTAAGCTGCCATTTATTTGACCGAAATGATTTATTTCTTTCTTTATATCTTTTTCTTGTTTATATTTCTAATTGATAAGCTTTTATAATCGGCAAAAAGCTACATTTAAAGCATCTGGAATTCTAGTGGTATATCATTTATAAATAATAAAAAAAGCAAAGGGCCTAAAATCGAGCCCTGGGGAACCCCGAGGCTTTCTATAGCTGAACAGCAATCCCAATAATAACTTTTTGTGTGCGAAAGCATAAGAAGGTTTAAATTCACAAAAGATCCTTTTGCTTTAGCTAGACGCAGTTTTTGATGAGAAACCGTGTCAAAGGCTTTGCTAAAATCATTGTATATTGAATCAATAATTTTATTTTTATCGAATAGCTTAAACCAGTCGTTTAAAGACTCTAAAAGTTGCGAGCATGTTGATCGTTTAGAAAGCCGTGCTGTCTTTTGTGATTAGATTATTTGTGTTTAAAATATTGAATTAGTTGCTCATAAATATAAGACACCATGACTTTGCTGCTATACAGGTTAAAGAAATCGGACGGTAATTAGCGGGATCACTAGAGCATCCTCTGTTATGTACTGGTATAATTAAGGCGGTTAGCCAGCTAGGAGGTAAATTATGGTGAAAAATGACGCTAAAAACAGTAAAGGGAGCAGCCAGACTATTGGCTAATTACGAAATAAAATAGCAGGAATCATCCATCAGGAGTTTTACTTTTTGCTTTTTTGCTTTTTTGCCTTCTCGATTTTGTTTTTTTTTTGAAGAGTCTTTTGACTTTGGTTTTTGTTGTTCTTTTTTTTTCTTTTTTTGCTTTCTTTTTTCTTTTGTTGTTGGGGCTTTCTTGTTTTTGGTGTTTTGTTTTTTTTGTTGCAACATACAATATGCAACAGGGTCAAATCATTTTTCCATAAATTCTTCTTTTTTGATTTAATTTTTTCAATGTATTTTGTATAGTGGATATTGCTTTTTTTACTTTTGGTTCTTATCAGAACAAAATTTTTGATAGCTTCATCGACTTTAGATATTAACTATGTTACAATGATTTTCAGCAGTGCTATTAGTTTGAAACAATCTTTCAAAATCTATTTCATTTATAAAGTCGTTCATAGCTTCCCAGTTAGCTTGATCTTGATTAAAATCTAAATATGTTTCTTTATTATTTACTTTTGGTATATTTCCATTTAATAAATAGTCAATGCTATTGTGATCACTATTAAATGACGGTTTAAGTATTTTTGTATTAGATATATGCAAATCTTCATTAGAAAAAATGAGATCTAAAAAATTGTTTCCTCTGGTAGGTTCGGTAACTTTCTGTGTATAAGTCTCTTGTGCAAAAGTGGTAGCAAACATGTTGTATAAATAAACATTAGAATAATAACCATCTACCCAAAATTTTTCTGCTATGTTAAAATCTCCAGTAATTGTTATGGGAAAATTCACTTTTGACAAGTATGATAAAGCTTCACAAAAAAGTTCAGAATATTCTTTTGTGCTGTTTTGGTTTAACTATGATATGTTTATTAAACCGCTTTCGTTAAAAATTTTGAACGGTTTTGTTGTTAATAGTTGATTCAATACAGCAATTATCGACGTCAGCTAGATTTTATTTACCTATAAAAACTTTAAAAAATATTTTTCGAAGTTTGTTTTGATTACACATAAAATTGGATGTCCTATTTTAAAAAAATATCGGAAAACTAATGATGTTTTGTAAAAATCGCCGGCTAAAAATGCAGTATTAACACCTTTAGTTACACGGAATTATTCAACCTGTTTTTTTTGATTTATTAAAAAATATAAGTTAGACCTACATGCTTTTTTAATTTTTACTCTTTTATTTTTGACCGAAGAACTCCAAAATAAAAAATGACCGAAATAAAAAAAAATAATTTTTTAAAACTTTTTTATTTCGGTTCTTCATGCAGGAAAAAACTTAAAACACAGCAGGTGTAATTGCGGCAGTCTTTGTAAAATGACTTTTTAACCCTCTGTTTTTATTGCACGCATCGTAATAACCAAAGTAGTTTGTTACTGTCACTTAAAAGACATACCGCAAGTTTACAGCAATAGAAAACTTTAAATAAAAAAGTTAAAAACAAAACAAAATTGTGTCATTAATGTTAATATATCAAAAAAATTTTATGTTTTTGAATGAAAAAAATATCCAAAAATAAATAGGTAAAAAATACAAGCAAAATGAAACAAACCTGCAGGTCATGTAAATTTTGTTAGTTCTCAAAGAAGGTAGGGGCAATATAACCCCTTCTCAACATATCTACGAGTTTTACAGATCCTGTCGTTCAAAAATAATATGTTTTACAACTCCAACAACTGCGGAAATATCTAATTTCAATATCTAAAATCCATAAATTCAGCCGATTCCGACGAAAAAACGATATTTAAGAAGTTATATCTCGTTAGCGGAGATGTGGATTTATGCCACAATTATATCACGGCATAAATTACTGTTTAGTTATGGCGTTATGATTCCCATAAATCTGCTCGGTTGGGTAGCATTTGTTAGGACTGTTGTGCCCTAAGGACAAAATGCTGCATTTTTGGAAAACAAAATTCAGCTGCAATTTCTGAGACCAATATTATGAAAATCGTTCAATGAATTTTGGAATTGATCAAAAGATTGAGGGCTGTCTATAATTTGATAAACTTTTGCGTCGTCGGCAAAAAGTTTGATTTTTGTAGACCTTCCAATTGATTTCGGCAAATCGTTTATGTATATCACGAACAAAAGGGGACCCAAGACACTACCTTGGGGCACCCCACTTGAAACATTTTTTTTATCAGAGCGTGTTATTCCATCGCCGCTGATGACTTGGTGTCTTCTTCCTATTAGAAAACTTTTTAACCAATCAAAAAGTTCATAACAAATGCCGTAGTTTTTTTAATTTAAATAATAGTTTTTCATGACTCGCGGAGTCAAATGCTTTGGCATAATCGATGTAGATAATATCAACGAATTTTTTGTTTTTTAAGGCATTTGTCCATTCTTCCAGACAAGTTAAAAGTTGCAAGCTTACTGATTTTGTGCAAGCCCACTGAATTTAAAAGTTAATCAATTAAATTAAATTAAAAGTTACTTTTAAAGTTAAATCACAAAGTTAAAAGTTGCAAGCCCACTGAATTTTTTATTTTCTAAGGCATTTGTCCATTCTGCCAGACAAGTTAAAAGTTGCAAGCTCACTGATTTTTTTGACAAAAACCCGAACTGATCTTTAGAAATCAGGTTTTGATCTTTAATAAATTTAATAATCGCATCTGAAATAATGCTTTCCATAATTTTGCAGCATTGGCACGTCAAAGATATAGGATGGTAATTGCCACACTCACAGGTCAAACCTTTTTTAAAAATAGGTACTATAAAAGCATCTTTCTATATATTAGGTAATTCACCTTTTTCAAGAGAAAACTCAAAAATTCGCGCAAGAGGCATTGCGATTTCCTCAGCTAAACTTTTTAAAATAAAAGCAGGTAAGCCATCAGGTGTTTTAAAAAACTTGCTGGGGAGATTTTTTAGCTTTTTAATTACAATTTTTACGGGAAAAAGAACTGTGGTAAGCTTCTTTTCGGTTTGTCACTCGAAATCAGGGAGATAACCATCGTCAAAAGTATTTGTGGAACTAAAATAATTGTTAAAGGCTTCGCACATTTCCGTTTCATCAGTAATTATTAATCCTTTGTTTAGTTTTATAGGCCCTATAGTCGCAGGTTTAGCTTTAAGTTTTTCATTTGCAAACTTATAAAAACTATTAATGCAGCCATTAGTAAGAAAATTTTCTTCACGAACTTGATAAAATTTCTTAAGCTCATTTTTGTAATTTTTATTACACGTTTTTCACAATTTTTTGTGCAGATTGGACGTTTTACTTTTTTTATAAATCGTTTTTTTTAAATGATTTGGGTTTTTGAGTGGAACAAATTTATTTATACAAGTTTCGATTTTGCTGCAAAAAACTGCGTATAAACTTTCTACTGAATGATTATTTGACATACACTCGGATTTCCAGTCAACTTCACTAGGAAATTTTTTGATTTCAAAAATATTAGCCTTTTTAAAGTTGTAAACTCTTTTGCTACGCTTATCTATGGGTTCTTTAATAGGACAATTTACATGAAATTCTATACTTAAGTGATCGCACGTCGTGTTAAAAGGCTCAGTGTCAAATAAATCAAAAATAATATCGTTTAGATTAGTTAAAATAAGATCCAGTTTGTTTCCGCTTATATGTGTTGGAAAATTTACAAGTTGTTGCAAACCATTTTCAACCACAGTGTTTAAAAAAATATTATGCGACATGCAATTACTTGTAAGGATGTTATTTCCCAGTTGATATGAGGCATGTTAATATACCCCACTAGAATTGTAGGAAAATGAACCTTAGAAACTTCAGTAATAAGGTCTTTAAAACTTTGCATTTTTTCAACTTCATTTTTTTAATTGGGCGGGTTATAAAAGCAGATAAAGCTAACTTTCCCTAGAGCTCCCAAAACATCAAATATCACAATTTCGAGATCCGAGAAAATTGGTTCTAAAGCTAGCTTAATTATTTTTATTTTATTTTTGATAAAAACAATCACACCTCCACCCCTGCACCCCCTATTTTTGCGAACAACATTGTGTTGATTTGAACCAATTAGAATAGAATTATTAAGGCTATCATCAAGCCATGATTCACAGACAAACAATATATCATATTGATTACTTGAAAGGAAAGCTTGCAGTTCAAAGAGTTTATTTTTGAGCCTACGGGCATTAAATAGCAGACAGCGAATACCTGTGCAATGCCTGTCCTAGCACTCGGCGGATTGCATACCAGAGTCTGGGAGGTCATTTACTGTCCATTTGGCATCTTTGGTTACAAACCAAGAGTCCGGAGAAGGTCCGTTTCTTGAAATTTTAAAAGCTTTGATGGGTAGGTTAGCAGCTGTCGCCAAGTCTTCCCGCTGTTTGTAGAGATCAGTCAGACGTTTGCGTTCCAAGAGCGTAAAACTTGGCCGGACGAACACTGATCCCCATGTTTTTAAGCTGCGCAAATTCTTGGCATACTCCAAAATAAGATTTCGATGGGCGCTTTTTTCAAATTTAACCTTAAGAAGCCTATCTGGATGCTCAGAATTTTTTCTGTCCATGCGAAAAAACTCAATCGGAGTAACTTGCTGCGGTTGATTAAGGCTAAATTACGGGCGTCATGATTTGAATTATCGGTATCAGGAACACCTTTTAACACTAAGGATTTCTTGTTTTCTTTGCATTGAGCTTTTTCAGCTTCTTTTTCTTTCGTTCAGAGTCATACTTACGAAGCCACATTAAAAACTGTTCTTCTGATAAGTTTGTGAGAACAGATTCTTTTCTTTGCCTGCGCTTTTTCTTTTAGTTTTTAAAAGCATGAAGTTTTTATTTATCCATAACATAAGGGAGTAATTTTACTTTTAGAATTAAACGGACCAGCGTACTATTTAATTTAGTAATTAATTTTGATAAATTTAATAATGTATTAATATATATTTAAAGCGTAGTGCAATAATTTAGCAAAATTCAACATCGATCCTTTTTGGAAATTTGTAAAATAAACTTCAAAATGATTAATCAACGCTGTGCACACTTGAACACGCTGATTTTTATGTATAAGACTTTATTCAAACATTACTTTTTTTGGAAATATTTAGATTAAATCAAATTAAATATTTATGACTTTGTTTTTCGTTTGTAAATTCGCATAGTTGGCAATGTTTTGAATTATAAGTTTGTTTTATTTTATTTTCGCTGGGTCTCACTCGTCAGTTTATTTCTTAAAGGGCGGAAAGAATACCATCGAGCATCATATCTTCCGCGACGCACGGCGAGAAGTTATTTTTCCCGAAGATATTTTACTGGAATGTATTTTTGCAAAAGTTATTATTGCAGAAGAGATTCTTTCCGAAGATATTAAGCAGAATGTATTTTTTCCTAGCGCCGCCTTGCTTTGGGAATCTCGGCCCAGGAGTATAGAGGTCCATGAATAAAATTATTGCGAGAAAAAGGGGCAAGCACTAAAAAACACCTACCACACCTACTACACCGACCGACCTAAGCAACCTAAGCAAAACCTCAAATTCAAACAAAACATTAAATTTAGCTTGATTTTAAGGTTTTGCTTAGGTTGCTTAGGGAAATTTTTAGTAACAAGAGGACTTTCACCCCTCGGTCGGTCCGTCGGTGTAGTAGGTGTAGTAGGTGTCTTATAGTGGGTTCCGAGCAATCTCCCAACAAAAAGGGTGAATCTCCCAACTGTGGAATCTCCCAACAGTTTGTGGAAAGTCCCAACAGAATCAAAAAATACGTTTGCAACAAACACCATTTTATTTTTTAGTCAATTAACACTATAATTAATAAAAATATAGCATTAAATTCTTTATTAAAAAAACTGAGTACCTAAGCCTAAGCAAAACCTAAAAATCAAGCAAAATTGTACTATGGTAAATTTGTATTTAATGATGCTTTTTAAACTGAAGAGTAAAAACTTTATTTTTTTCCTAAGCCTAAACAAAACCCAAAAATCAAAAAAAAAAATTCTCATTGGGGTGGAAACCTGCATTTTTGAAAGTACGTTTACAAAATTGCATAATTCCATTTATCATTCATTTAATGCATTTATTTATTTTCGGTTGTTTAAAATTATCGTGTTTAACACCGGTTTTGCAAACGTATTTCTAATATTTGAACTGTTGGGAGATTCATCGATTGGTTGGGACTTTCCACGTTGGGACTTTCCTCAGTTGGGACTTTGCCCGATACCTTTTAGTGCTTGCCGAAAAAGGCAAGGCAAACACTAAATTCCACCGACTCCGACTCCGTCCAAAATCTACCGTAATCTACCGTAATTTTTAGTATTATGCAAATTTTATTTTAAATCTAAGCCTAAGCTTAACCTGCACATCAATATATATTTTGCAGAAATTTGAGGCGGAGTCGGAGTCGGTGGAATTTAGTGTTTGCCAAAGGCAAGCACTAAAAGAGGCAAGCACTAAAAGACACCTACGGACCGACTACACCGACGCACCGACGGGACCGAGCACGGACCGACCGAGGGGTGAAAGCCTCTGTGGATCCTGGACTATAGACCTTAGTTTTCCTAAGCAACCTAAGCAAAACCTCAAAATCAAACAAAACATTAAATTTAGCTTGATTTTAAGGTTTTGCTTAGGTTGCTTAAGGAAATTAAGGTCTAAATTTTAGTAACAAGAGAGGCTTTCACCCCTCGGTGGGTGTAGTAGGTGCGTCGGTGTAGTAGGTGTAGTAGGTGTCTTTTAGTGCTTGCCCTAAAAGACACTTACTACACATACACCTACTACACCGACCGAGGGGTGAAACCCTTTCTTGTTACTAAAAATAAGTTTTCCTAAGCAACCTAAGCAAAACCTCAAAATCAAACAAAAAAAAACAAAAAATTTTCCTAAGCAACCTAAACAAAAACTCAAAATCAAACAAAACATTAAATTTAGCTTGATTTTAAGGTTTTGCTTAGGTTGCTTAGGTAAATTTTTAGTAACAAGAGGACTTTCCACCCCTCGGTCGGTGTAGTCGGTCCGTCGGTGTAGTAGGTGTCTTTTAGTGCGAGGAAAACACTAAATTCCACCGACTTGGACTCTGCCTCAAATCATGGATCCCTATACTCCTGGACAGTCCGCGTTTTGAGAGGGCTTTGCAACGGATAAATCACTGGCAGATATTACATGTACTCACATCCGCAATTTTCGGGCTAAGAACTTTTTGTACATAGTTTTTTTTTATAAAATTATGTGGTTTTGATTGTATCAATGTATTTTTATATTTTTAAAATGGGTTTTTGAAAATTTTATAGCATAATAAAATTTTTCCTAGTACTAAAATTTTCCATTTTTACGCGTTTTTAAATAAAATATTAACAGAAATAACGAATATTTTTACCACTTTATTTAAAAATAAATTATATAGTTACTAAGCAAAAAAATGGAAATTGTTAGTCGTATTATGTTACTATGGGCAATCGTTAACAAAAGATTATACTATAGTCGTTAAGGAACAACCTTCAAGTTTTTATATGTTAATAAATGTTTTTATGGTAAAGCTTAAAGAATAATATTTTGTAAAATTTATTAACTAATTAGTTACTACTAAATAAACTAAAAAGCTTAACATTCATACAGCAATATTAGGTATTTTATAAAAGGTAATAAGTTTTCAATAAATCAATTTTGTTCAAAATTCTTTTTATTTCATTACTATTTATTAAATATTAAACATTATATTGCAAACAATTAGCCCTATCGCGTGCATTGGTCTGTAATTATCTAGTGATGTGCCTCGGAGCTTTAGAACTCTGGAGGTCTGGAGCAGAGACCGGGAGCGGGGCTCCGCTTTTAGAAGTTTTGTAGCAACTCCCGAGCTCCAGAGCTTCTTGTAGCTCCGCCCTATTTTTTCTGCCCTAATATTGCCTAATGCATGGAATATTTTTTTGTTTATTTAGTAAATAATCAGTTAATTATTATTCTTCTAGCTTTATTCCAAAAATATTTATTGGCACAAAATACTTAAGGAATGTTCCATTTTTAATGGCTATAGTATAATTTTTCGTTAATTATTGTCTAAAGTAAACATACAACTACTACTAATTTTTATTTTTTTGCTTAGAAATTTAGCGCTATATGTGAAAATTAAGTGATAAAAAATATTTCTTTACTTGTTTCAATATTTTGTAAAAAATAGCAAATAATGTGAAATTTTAGTACTGAATGGAATTTTATTATGCTATAAAATTTTCTAAAAAACAATTTTTAAACTATAAAAAAAACATTGATACTATCAAAATCACATAATTGTATGAAAAAAATATATACAAAAACTTTTAAACACGAAAATTAAAGATGTGGGCAAATGTAGAATCTGTCAGTGATGTATCTGTTGCACACCCAGAAATCCATTCCATCCAGTACAGGTGTACATGGGGGTTTCTGGAAAAAATTTTGTCTTTTACATTACGTCGTTTAACATCTCGTCTTCCACATCTCGTCTTCGAAAGCTCTCTTTTAAACGTTTTGTCTTTGGAAAACTCGTCTTTTAGATGCGATTTTTTAAACGTACTTTTCAAAAGACACAAGTTTCACAAGTTTAAAGCATAAAATTAAAAACTTTTTTTCCAAAGTCTTAGCAAAAGCCGAAAATTAGGCAGAATTTTACCGCAAATAAACTTTTACTAAATTATTTATTTTTAAAAACTAAAAACCTAAGCCTAAGCAAAACCTAAAAATCAAGCAAAACTTTATACATGTAAATTTTTATTTAATGATGTGCTTTTTGAATTAGAAAATAAAAACCTTATTTTTCCTAAGCCTAAACCTAAAAATCAAAGAAAATTTTATCGACAGGGCGCAAACTCGCTATTTAAAAAATACGTTTACAAAATCGTATCGAAAACACGAGTTTTCCGAAGACGAGATGTTTAAAAGACGAGTTTTCCGAAGACGAGTTGTAAAAGACGAGATGTTGAAAGACGAGATGTAAAAGACGAAACTTCCGGACACCGTAGAGGGGTCCGTGCTCAAATAGGCAAACACTAAATTCCACCGACTTCGACTCCGCCTCAAATATGTCACAACTCCCGCTGTGTTAATGTTTCAGAAATATGACGTCTTATAAATACGAGTTGTAATGTAACACTGTCGAGCGATGGTGTAACGCAGCACGTCAGTCAATGAGGTACTGAGGCTGGAGATTACAGGTTCAAGTCCTGTATCGCTCATTTTTCAGCCAAAAAAGCTAAAAACAGCAAATTGTTTCGCAATCTTTCTTTCAAAAACTCGATTTATTCGGCCTCATATTTCTGGACGTTACATTTGGTGAGCGATACACGTCCATTGGTACACCACATATGTGCCCTTGCCCGCCTTGCCGTGAGCGGAAGGTTGAAACTAGGGTTAGCTCTAAGGAGCAGGGCGTGGACTAGTGGTGGACGTGTGGCTCGGACCTTATATGGTTGTCAGATTGGAAGGCTGCGCGCTTCAATCTTGGTGGGAAGGTGTCACAACTCCCGCTGTGTTAATGTTTCAGAAATATGACGTCTTATAAATACGAGTTGTAATGTAACACTGTCGAGCGATGGTGTAACGCAGCACGTCAGTCAATGAGGTACTGAGGCTGGAGATTACAGGTTCAAGTCCTGTATCGCTCATTTTTCAGCCAAAAAAGCTAAAAACAGCAAATTGTTTCGCAATCTTTCTTTCAAAAAACTCGATTTATTCGGCCTCATATTTCTGGACGTTACAAATATATTGATGTACAGTAATTAAGTGAAAATTTACAGAATCTCGAACAAAATGAACCAATTGGAATGTTTTCTGAATCAATTTACCTCTTTTTACGTGTAGTTTTTTTTAAATTAATAATTTTTAAGTGCATTACACTATAAAAACATTAAATTAAGTTTAAAAACCGTAAAATTATCAAATTTCACAGAAATATAATTAATTAATCTCGAGAAACTAGTAAACTAATTATTGATAAACTTTCAATCCAGTTCAAGATTCTTGGTTTAGATTCTTGCTTTGATTTGTTTGATAAAAGATTCTTTATGTGAATATAGGGTTTGGTTTGGGGTTAAGATTCACGGTTTCTGGTTTTTAAATTGAAACATTTGTTATGATAAATAAAGATATTAAAGATGTTTTATGTTAAAAACATTTTGTGGAAAAAAATTTAAGACAAAGAAACATTATTTTTCCTAAAGCCTAAGCAAAACCTAAAAATCAATATAAAAGTCTAAAATGAAAAAGTTATTCAAAT